>CM049883.1:22563963-22761463 GCA_027474115.1 Schizopygopsis malacanthus
GCAGAGAATACCAACGATATTAAGCAGGAGAGCGTTATCCAAGTTTTAATATTGGATTCTTTTTTTCTTGGCATAATCAACGCCGTGGGTGGAGGTTTGTGGGAGAATATGAGCGGAACGGTGATATTTTCAGAAATATGGTTCTGATACATAGTCTGTTATTCCTTTTTTGCCTTTTAAGATGTTTTATTAATGCTATCTGCAATATTCCTGCCCTCAAGCCTTGAATGTTATTCTTGTGGAAACTGGCTTGAGCGAATATATATATTTTTTTTCTCTTTTGCTCTCTCTGTTGGTAGTAATCAGCATATTGTTTCTTATAAACAGGCCGTCGTTATATAAGGCAAACGGGAAGGCTTGTCATTTGCTCAAGGGTGAATACCTGCAGTTTTGCTAACATCTCCTGGGTCATTTCCCCCAGCGCCTCTCGAACCTCTTCCACACTGAAGCCCACGTGATTCCCGGGACTTTCTTCCAGTTCAGCTTTTCCAGGCGCTTCCACACTCTCCTCAGGAGATTCCTGCACAGTCTGGGCCGTTTAAAGTTCAGACAAAGATAACAATTCTGTCGTTATTTATTCACTTTCATATCATTTCATATTATGTCAAACATTATTTGATTCACAGAATACATTATGCTCACAAACTATTTTTATTTATTTACATATTGTCATAATTGTATGGAAAAGAGCCACATATAGATTCTTAATAGTTTCCTTTTAAGGGTGAATAAAAACGTAATTATGAGTGTGGAAAGACTGAATATACAAATACATACATATACATACATATATATATATATATATATATAGGTACTGTCAAACAATTAATCACGACCAATCACATCCAAAACTAAATATTTGTTTTTACATAATATATGTATGTCCACTGTGTATATTTATTATGTGTATATAAATACACACACATACACTATGGCTTGTTTTCACAGACAGGGTTTAGACTGGATTAGGTCATAGTTCAATAAGGACATTTAAGTATTTTTTTTTAGAAAAAACATTACTTGTGTGCATCTTGAAACAAAACAAAGGCTCTAATATATTTTAAGATCATGCAGTGCAAGTTTCTTTCAGTTGAAACAGATTTACGCAATGGCCCCGGGACGACGGGCTAGCGATTTTGCGAGCCCTGCAGGGGTATATATTCTGAAAATATTTACATATATATACACATGTATAAATTTATATTATATTTAATATTAAACAACATATTTTTCTTAAGTATATACATGCGTGTGTGTGTATTTATATATACAAATTCTATGTAAACTAAATTTGTTTTATTTTGATGCGATTAATCACGATTAATCACGAAGTGTTTGACAATTATATATACATATGTGTGTGTGTGTGTGTTTTTCAGTCTTTCTACTGCAAAAATTCACATTTAATTCAATTTGTTTCTTGCCATTTCTTAGTAATTATTTATAAAATGTATTAGGCATTTCTTTGTGAAAAGACAAAATTAATGCGTACAATGAAAACCTCTTTTTGAAGTTTAAGTTTTGGCCTTATTTTAAAATATGATTCATTAAATACAAGCCTATTAGTAAATCTGCTAAATCTGCTCTGACATTTTTATTGTTCTTAGCGTTTAATGTAACATTGCATTAAAGAACTAATGGGAAATTTACTGAGCTTTCATGTAGGAAGGCAGAACAGAGTATCTTGTGTGAGAAAACTCATTCATAAAAACATAAATAGTGGGACAGCGCCTGCATGTGGCCATTTTCTGAACAGCACACACTTCCTGGGTATGGTACACTGTGCATTCTAATGAGATTCAGCAGAAGACAGGGTTCCCACGCCTTTTGACCAACGCATCTTGATGTATTTGCCAAGGTTATGGATTAAAAAAATAATTTTTATATAGAATGCAAAATGCAACTATTAGCTTTAAATATTCTAAAATATGCAATACAGAGTTTGAGACCAATTTATATCAGCAATCTGACGTATGTCCAGTTAAAACAGGATATTTAAATAACGTGCAGGATGGAACGTGATTTTAATACCAGGAATCGACTGAATCATGAAAACTGGGCATTACACATTGGATAGGAGAGGGATTTGTGATGTCTCTGGAATAAGAAAGACTTTTTTTTAGAGCTGGAAGTTATTACATTTTGAGGATTTTTTTCTTTGTAATAATATGCACTGATGAACTGTGAACTGTTGACTTTAATGCTGGGAACTAGAGAAATGTATATTGACAAAAGACCTTTTAAGGATCTTATTCTTTTTAATGAGTTATTTCCAGTCCTGAAAATCCAATATTTCAATATTTTCCACTGGAAAATATGTGGGAAAGTTGAACAGATAGATCTCTTTAAATGTGAAGTGTGTAGACATTAGTATATACTGTATTTATACTAGATTCATTTTTATTTTCTGCACTAAAATAAATCATTAAAAATCAGTGGTGGTCAGTAACGAAGTACAACTACTTCGTTACTGTACTTAAGTACATTTTTCAAGTATCTGTACTTTACTGGAGTAGTTTTATTTTGAGTAACTTTTACTTTTACTTCACTACATTTCAAAGCATAAGATCGTACTTTTTACTTCACTACATTTCATAAAACATATCGTTACTCCTTATAATACATCACGTGCTCCGAGACGCAGAAGCGGTGTATGATTCATGAACAAACTGATTCTTTTCAATGAACCTGTTCCATCGGTTCGCAAATCGCCACAAACGATTCATTCACGAATTGCAATGATCCGATTTCAGCTGTTCTCGAGTCGAAAACTCACTGATTCAAATGATCCGTTTAGAGCGAGTCTTCTTCAGTGAACTGAACACACAAGTAAAGAACCGGGAGATCTCGTGAGCGCGCGCTACTGATGCTGTGAAAAGTACGTTACTAATGTCGAATTTTAGGATTAATTATTGTAACTGAAAATAATATTTAGGTCAAAACTGTCAGTTGTTTGTGAACTAAATCTGCTGTAAAGGGTGATCTATTTAAGCCCACTGAAATGCTTGAATGCAGACAGATCAACATCAGTGTCTCTAACGTTATATTTTAGGTCAAAAAACTAAACATTAAAATAACACCGATTAAATAAAATAACTCATGCACGTGTAACGGATGTATACCAGTAAAGGCTGTGTGTAAACCTCACTCCCCTGACCTCAAAAAGAGGCGCTCTAGCGACTGATGCAAGAGGCTGTAGCCTTTGGCATTCCTTGTTAGAGTGCCCGCCTCCCGCGCCGGAATCCCGGGTTCGCGACCCGCTCGGAGCAAGAACGAGTTATGATGGTGTGGACCCGGGGGAGATACACACGTTCATATTCCCCGCTGCTGTAACGTTAGCAGTTTTTTTTTTAAATGCTATGCATGTGACGTCTGTTTTTATATTGTTTATCAACAGTATACATTTTTATATTGTTTAGATCAACTAGCCGAGTATACAGATATGAATGTTTATTCATAACCATACTGAAAATAAGTAAATATTGTTAGCTGATGCTAACTGTCTAGCTAACAAGCTTGCTGGTGCTAAGTTGAGGAAATTTTTTGATATAAAGTCCAAATATCTTTATTCAGCCACCTAACGTTAGATAGATTCCATCTGAGGGAAAAATAAAGGATGTGATGTTCAGAACATAGTAACTACAGTAATTATCAGAGTGGGAAGTGATGCCCTCCGGGGGCATTTGGCCAGGGGTGTTTTTACACCACAGACAAAGTTTGAGAAGAAAAAAAAATCATTATGAAAATATAATTAGATTTTCCTTAAAATGTTCTTCCTAATTTCAGGCCTAATTCTCATGTCATATATAACCGACGTTCTGCAAAACAACAAGTTCTAAAACACTTTTTTCTTACTGGTGAAGATTAGATGGTGAAATCTGTTTACTCTCAGGTACATGGCAGTGTAAGCTTCACAGTGAACATTACTACATCACTCTCATCAACGTAGTCCATATCAACAAAATATATATCTTGACTCTATATAGTGGTTATTTTGGGAAAAACCCAGATATTTTGGGCAGTAGGATTATAAAAATATGTGCTAATATAAAATTAAATAAAGTAGTCTATATAAAATTGCAAAATAAATCTATCAGTACTTTTTTACTTAAGTACATAAAAAATTGAGTACTTTTGTACTTTCACTCGAGTAAAATTGAAAAAGCAGTACTTTTACTTTTACTGGAGTAATATTTTAGTGTACGTATCTGTACTTTTACTCAAGTACTTGATCTGTGTACTTTGACCACCACTGTTAAAAATACATGAATGCAGAAATAGTTGCAAAAGAAAATTCTCTTAGGGACTGAAATAAATGTAAAGATAGAAAGTGCGCTGTGATGTAATCCTTCTTCTATAATATACGATTCCCTCGGCTCAGTACAGGCTATGTTCTCCAGCTGTCTGTTCAGGAAAAGTGTTAGTCATAACTTGGAAGCAGATTTGTGTTTCCTCTGTAAATGAGAAACATGTGAAACGCATCTTCTCTGAAAGGGTAATTCCAAGCAAAGCCTGAACCACAAAAAAGAATACAACAGTTTACTGCGAGCCAAACACGTTAGAACGGGTTTTGGATAGATCAGCCATTATTACAGCAAGGACTGGGCTGGAAGAGAAAGGAAACATTTGACCTGCTCAGGCGTTTGGACAGGTGGGGGAGCTATGTAACGGAAGTACAGATCCGCAGGCATGCCTTCTTCCAGCGGGGCGGCAAACTCAGCGGGGTCGATCACCTCAATGCATTTCTGAAACAAAAGACCCATCTCACTGAAGATTATTTCCTGTAACGTTAAGATGTCAACGGCTCATTATTTCAAAATCAAACCAACAAGGTCCTGGCAGGAAGCAGAATAGATCTACAACAGCTAATCAGTAACATTTATAATAAAAATAATCAACAAATACAGTGAGTGGTTATAGTGAATAACCAACCCGATCTCATGAAAGTGCGTATAAATAGTACGCCAAATAAAAATGAGAACTCGTGGTATTGATTCTCAAAAGTGGACTTTGGCTTGTATATGCTACGCGATGGGTAGGATTAGGGTTGTGGGGTAGTAACATGCGTATCATATTTACGTGAAAACTGCATAGCTACGTATATGCGGGCCAACAAATTGCGTATCATATGCATGCGAAAACTGCTTACATTTACATTTATCCATTAGCAGACGCTTTTATCCAAAGTGACTTACAATGCGTTTAGGCTATACATTTTATCATCAATATGTGTGTTCCCTGGGAATTGAACCCACAACCTTCTGCGGTGCTAACGCAATGCTCTACCACTGAGCCACAGGAACAAATGATATGCTTTTTTTATGATGATAAAAATAATGATATGATATTTTATAATGATATGATATTTGCTTATTATATGCACCCCAAACATGTGTAACATGTCATATATACGCCAAAGTCCGTTTTTGCATATCAATACCATTACCACGAGTTTTCATTATTATTTTGCGTACTATTTATATGCATTTTCACGAGACTGGGCTATTTTTTTAAATCATATTTTTATTTAAATGACTTGAATAATTAATCATCAGATTAATCGATCATCAAAATAATTGTTAGTTGCAGCTAGTGTTGGGTAAGTTACTCTAAAAAAATAATGAATTCCTACCCACTAATTACATCTTCAACTGTGTAATTAGATTACTGTACTAATTACTCTCATTAAAAAGTATTGCATTACTTTTCACTAATTACTTTCTAAATGCCTTATCAATCTTGATCAGCTGTAGCTGCTAAAAATATACATATTTGTTTTTTTGTTATACAAAAATAAGCAAGCCCAGCCTAGGTGACAAAAGTAATGCAAAAGTAATGTAATGCATTACGTTACATAAAATGTACACAATTTTTTACTTTTTATGGAGTAACACAATATTATAATGCATTATTTTTTAAAGTAATTTTCCCAGCACTCATCTTGACCTGTTAAAAATACAAGAAAACTGCTCTTTTAATATTGCATTAAATATTTTTGACCAAAGTATTTAAAGGGAGAAGATTCCTTCAAAAACATCAATATTTACATTGGATGTTAAGCTATGATATTAAATGCACTCGTGTTTTATATAGAATAGTTTATTTAGAATACATCTTCTAAAGCCTATACAGTATTTAATGCAATTAAATCAGAAGTAACTGTAATGAATTACTTCAAAGGAAAAATATTTAAAGTACAGTAATTAATTACTTATTAATGCATCACACCTAACACTGGTCATAGCCCTAAGCAGGGTGTTCTTGTTGCGGCTTATTTTGAGATGAGCGCTCGACTATACCAAATAAATATGAAATGGTCTATGACATATACAGATATTAATCTCATCAATATTTGACTTATTTATTTATTTGGTGAGTAGTCTTATAATTGTGGTATAATGTACAGTCTGGTAGTCATTATGTAAAAATAAAACAAGTATTTCAGAAAGCACTGCAACTTTCTTGCGTCTTAACTTTGTGTGGTGTATCTGAAAAGATCTAGGCCCACATTAACAGCTGCGTTTAATTTTCTCTTCATTTGGCGGGAGCATTTTACTGTTCATTTGGCAGGAGGCCCTTCACCCAGAATCCAAACCTAGTACACTAACAAAAACAAAGAGTCTTGTGGTTTGTATATCGAACATAATTACAATGCCAAATTGAAACAGGGGAGTAGAACAATGCTCTTTCATTACTGCATTGTTTCCCATTATTCCCAATGACATGATTCATGCGTGTTCCATCTCAAGCAATAAACAAATGAAAGTCAACAGTATCATTTTAATAGGAGTAAAAATAGAATGCCTGCTGCAATTCATTGTCCTGTTTTACTTCTGTGTAATTCGTAAAACATCTTGATTCAACAAACTGGTTCCAATTCGAGGAGAAAAAAACAAGTGCATTCATATTAAAAATGCACTTTGAAGGCCCTTTCAAAACCAATCAAATATTGTTCTGTTACATGGTGTTCGGTGCCATTGTATCAGTGCCCTAGATTCTGTTTTTGATCCCTGTTCACTGTTAAGATGCTCAACTGCAGCTCTCATTATTTGTATGCTACAGCATAAAGCACCATTCAGACGCTAAACAAATCTGTGCCTTGATGTTTGATGTAATCAGGACTTCTAATTTGACAGATATGCAGATGTACCCTGCATGCAGAAATGTGGAATCAAACGATTGGTTATATTTCTCTGCTTGACATTTTGAAAGTGTACTCAGAACACGATCATTACGTGGTAATTATGCATGAGCAAATCAGATGGGAGGCAGATTTTCAGCTCAAGCTGAAATACAGAGAGAAAAACGACAACCCGCATACGTGTTTCCCTCAATGGAGGATAACAGAGGAGACATGAATGGACAACAGTGCTGTGAGGAAATCATAAGAAAATTTATTTCGTCTGCACAAATCAGCACATCAGAATGATTTCTGAAGGATCATGTGACAAGGCAGGAGTAATGATGCTGAAAATTCAGCTTTGATCACAGCAATCAATTGAGAAACAACTCTTACGTGGCTCGCTATGCTTTCAACTCCGTTTTTTAGTCTCGAGCAAGAGACTTCACCACATTCACGTTACATGATTTGACTGATTTTTATGTAGAAAGGGCAACAGCACCGCATTACAATAAATTATCATTCATGTTTTCATAGCTGCTGGCCAAATTCTAAGACGAAAAATGAAATCATCTTTGGTGTTTGAGTGTTTCCGGGGCCCTACACAGCTTGTGTATTCTGTGTATAAGGAGGATCGGCTCTGTATATAGTACACTTCTGTCCCCCTCACTTCTGAAATGATGGCTATGCCCCTGAGTACAGGTACTGTTTTGGAGTTGATGAAAAGATCAGTGAACATTGCACTGCACAGTTGACTGATTATGAATGCAACATTTATACTGTGGAATGTAAAAACTACCAAGCTCTGAATAACATGACTGAACTGGTGATTTAGACTAAACAATGCACTCAAATATGCTGATTTCACATCACCGTTGTCTCGATGCAACTGTTAGGCAATGAGCGATGACTAAATATTTCACCAAAAAACATTATATATTATATAATGTATATAGATCATATATGTGACCTTGGACCACGAAACCAGTCATAAGGGTACATTTTTTTAAATTGAGATGTATACATCATCTGAAAGCTGAATACATAATCTGTCCATTGGTGTATGGGTTGTTAAGATAGGACAATATTTGGCCGAGATACAACTATTTGAAAATCTGAAATCTGAGGTGCAAAAAAATCTAAACACTATTGCCTTTAAAATTGTCCAATGAAGTGTTTAGCAATGCATATTACTAATCATATATTTATGGAAATTTATAAAAAATATCTTCATGGAACATGATCTTTACTTAATATCCTAATGATTTTGGGCATAAAAGAACAATGGATCATTTTGACTCATACGATGTATTTTTGGCTATTGCTAATACCCCGGCGTCTTAAGACTGGTTTTGAGGTCCAGGGTCACATAAATCATTATTTATATTGTTTAAAACCGGTTTGATTTCCTTTCTTCTGAAAAAAAGAGAAAGTAGCAGAATGCTCATGTTTTCTATTTAATAAATGTAAACAGCCTGTCAAGCTCTAAAACTGACAAAGTATAATAAAATCATAGCAGTCCATAAAACTTGTGACATATTTCAAGATTTTCAGACTAAATTAAATTTTAGATTTCCAAATTTAGCAGAGACTTCTATCCAAAGCGACTTATAACAACCGAGCAATAGTTAGGCTATATACTGCTAAATTTGCTATTTACTATTTGAGACTGAGTAAATAATGACAAATTCATTTTTTGAACATGACTCTTACCTCTATTTTCAGGAGTTGCTTCTCTCTGCTACGCGTGAACAGTAATTCATAGAGTCTGTAGTGCTGAAAAAGACTGTGTATATGCATACACATAAAGAATACATGAGAACCTGTAATACTGTCACAGTTGTTGACAATATTGAACGCTGCAGTAATAACGTGTTTTTGTAGGCCAACCCAGAAGATAGCATCACCTTGGTTCCCTCAACAAAAACCCCAAAAGGATCTCTGGACTAGAGTTTGGATTATTTTAGAAAAGAAGGTCTGTGGCCAACAAATTCTTACACACTCGAAAACAATGCTGGGTTAAATACAACCCAGTGCTGGGTAAATATTGGACAGAACACATGCTGGGTTGTTTTCAACCAACAGTTGGGTAAAATGTTTAACCCAACCTTCTGGGCAATGACCCAACCGCTGGGTCTAATCAACCCAAACGCTGGGTTCGTCCATACTTTACCCAGCGCTGGGTTATATTGAACCCAGCATTTGTTAGAGTGCACGTTTTGTTCATCTTGATGATCTTCACGAATGAACACACCATTTATAAATTTAGCCTAAATAGAAAAATCGAAATGTAGTCTATAAACAAATTACACACGATTTTACGTCACCACCATTAAGCTTCCTTCTGTTAAACAAAAGAAAGAAATCCTTGAAAGTTTGAGTTAGAATTGTTTGCAAGAGGTTATGAACACTGAGGATGTAAAGTAGACTAGTGAGTAACTTCACCTGTTCGCGTGATGATGTTTAATGTCTCAAACAACCTCTACTGTCCCATTTAGCCACTAGTGAGCAACAACCTTTTTCAAGACAAGAAAAAGCTTAAAAACTCTCAATGGTGCATTACTGATGCGTTTTATGTTATAGAATAAACTGAAAATATATTGAGCTTTTGTTAACCAGAGACCTTATTTCAAGGGACAATCAGGATGAGGGAACCAGAAATGCTAAAATTATAATTTCTGGGTTTTGGTCTACAAAAATATGTCATTCTTGCAGCTCTCTATTCAAAGACCTGATGTGCCAGCAATTTGCAAGGGCGTAATTAAGGTCACTGCTGAGATGTTTGACTATAATACCTATGTATGTTTCTATGATTTGTGTCTCAAATAGTGATACCTCATTAAAATTCAAAGTTATGTGATGTTTATGAATAATAACTCTTTTTAAAAAGGCAAAACATTTATATGAATATTTTAAATGCTCAGTAAAGGAGGCTGAAGATAAATGAAACTCAAGCAGTCTGAATTTAGGTGAAGTGTGCGTTACTGAGTCTTTCAGGTAAGCAGAGAAATCAATCGTGTTCAGATATAATAATCATACTGTGTGTCATTTTCCAGCACTGTGCAAATCTTTTCCTTTTGCTTTCTAAAAGACGAATGATTTCCATGCAGCTTGTTATGCACCACAGTAGCTAGTCTACATGCTTCACAATCCGTTGCTTTATGAATTATGCATAACATTAATTATGAAGGCCATAAAAGGATTCTAGTTTGCTTGTTGCCGGCTGTCTAATAGCAAAGCATCATCTTGCATCTATTAATAACATGCGACGAGTTAAAAATGACCGTATCCATATTCAACAATTAAACATGCGCTTGAGCATAATCATAAGTATTTAGGAGGAATGTAATTAAAGGGCGGATGTGACCTGGTCTTGAAGTAATCTGTGATGGCTTTGATTTGATCGGTGGAGAATAAAAAGCTGGCTTTAGTTTCTGTTGATGGAGATCGTCTGGTGGCAAGTACTGTTTGGGTAAATGCCTTGAAATTATCAGCAAATGATGACTGTTTATCTGAAATAAAATGCAACAGGCATTGTTTTATTATTATTATTAATAATAAAAAAGTACTATGCTTGGTGAATTCACACCAGATTCTCAATCAAATGGATTGTCAAAATATAGTAGACCTAAAGCAACAACCGTGTTTGACATGTTAAACTAAACCAAACTTGATTTCAGAGAACGCCACTTACTTTGTATGTTGTCAAGTAGTTGCTGTAAAAGTGCCATGATAAACGAGATCTGCTGAGAATTGAAGTTCATCTCTTTGGCCCACCAAAATCCCTTGACAAAATACTCCAACAGCGCCGCTTCTTTCACACATGTTTGGTGGTTTTTGAAATCCAGTACATCCTCAAACTGTCTTAAAATGCAAGACATACAACATATTATAAAAGTCATCCTTTATATAAATTACAAAAATATAATTGTGTATTATTTAATAATGACAGTAGCTGACAAAAAATGATACTGTTGTTGCTCCAAAGAGCTGCGACACATGATTAATGAATTTAAAGAACCAATTCTTAATAAACTTACAACTGCAGTTGGTCCACAGACAGATTGAGAAGGATATTGAATTCGTCTTGCTTTAGAAGTTCCCACTGAGGAAAAGAAATCTTCACTTCCTAGAATATGGGATAATATTATTACTAGAAAATACACTTTCATTATTGTTTTATTTGTTTTAATAAGAAATCTATCTTACCCTTATATTTCAGAAATTAACCACAGCTTGAGTTCATTTGAATGATACTTTATAATATATAATTTTAACAATATATTACAGTGTATCATCAGTAGTTATGTGTTTGGTAGCTTTGCACATCAGGACTGGTAAATTATTTAAAATATGAAACATTATGACAGTGTTTGTTTCATGATATCTTGTGTATTGGGCTATTTACAGGTACTTTTGTATTTGATTTGATGTCAATTGAGATTTAAATACATACCATAATACCAGTAACGTTAAGTTAGTCAAATGTGACCATATAAAGGAAAAATATTTCACTTCTGACACTGAATTTCATTACAGAGGATCAGCCTATATAACAACAGTTGAATTAATGTTTAATTACATTTTTAGGCATTGGTATACAACTTAAAATGTTTGATACAAGTTTTAAAGTATTTGTTTTTCTCCCCTGCTGTATGTTAGCAGGGAGCTTCTTCAAAGGCTTGGCAACGCTTGATACCTCACTTTATCATAGATCTGTAGCAGTCGTCTAAACACCAAGTGCATGACTGGATTCATAGACTGCGTGTGTACTGTAGTTTACATACACCGAGCCTAGTATCATGTGTATCCGCTTCTTCTCCTCTCTTGATCTTCTCGGAGTTTTCAGCGGATCGGACTCCCTCTCGTGATCTCTCTCTTCCAGACATGTTGTTTTCTGTATACTGTTGCCCAGGAAACCACAGTGGGTGGAGCATGTGTGTTCACGCGCGCCTTGAAGCGAAACTCGAATCACAAGCATTTGGATTAATATAAATACTTTTTTTTTGCATGGTCAGTTAATAGCAAAGTAAACTATTACCTCAGATGGGGTAAATTTATGAGGCGCCGCCTAGGATTTAAATCAAACTTCGCTTATCAACACACAAAAAACACGTGCATATACACCTATAAACACTCGCACATACATATAAACTTCCATGCATATACACTTCTAAACACTCGCACATACATATACACTTCTAAACACTCGCACATACATATACACTTCCATGCATATACACCTATAAACACGCGCATATACATATAAACTTCCATGCATATACACCTATAAACACGCGCACATACATATAAACTTCCATGCATATACACCTATAAACACGCGCACATACATATAAACTTCCATGCATATACACCTATAAACACGCGCACATACATATAAACTTCCATGCATATACACTTCTAAACACGCGCACATACATATAAACTTCCATGCATATACACCTATAAACACGCGCACATACATATAAACTCGCTGCACGCATACACACCCATAAATGCTTCAGCTGAGTATATACGTGTATGCAAGTGATTTCATATGTAGATGTGCGTGAACTTTCAGTGTAAACGGAAGGCATTTCAGTGTAAAAGGAAGCAGCGGCACTTCCGGAGATGGAGATGCCGGGACATTTGAAAATCGAAAATTCTTAACGTGGCTTAATGCATTAAAACAGTGTTTTTAAAAGACCAAACCCAATAAACGCATTATAAGATCAAACTATGTACAGTATAGCATGATTTAGTAATAATGTGTTTATTGAGTTTGGTGGTTTAAAAAAAAATGATGTCGAAATAAAGTTGTGGCATATTCATTTTTTAAACGTGTATTGTAGCAGTAAATTAAAACTGGAGAAAATGTTGAAGCATATTGTGCTCGATGGTTAAGGGACCGTCTGACAATTCCACCGACTGGGTTAAAATGTCCGATGTATTTTATTTCAAAATACTTTTAAAATAACACATTGTCAAACTGTAAAGCTTGTATTACTTTTATAGTGATTTACAGTGAGTTGTTTGCCTATATATCCCTTCATAGAGATGTACACAACAGTACACAATTATTTAAATAACACATTTCTGTATGTAAATCCAATTTTTCATGTAAAATTCTTGTGTAGGCTTACTGTACGTACAGTAAGGGAAATATTGGAAGTATTGTTTAAAGCGAGATATTGGCAAATATATTCAAATACATTCAGTCAGTTTGCCCACTAGGCAAATCTCCAGATGCTCGGAAACTTTAAAACGCTTAACGTGGCTTAATGCATTAAAACAGTGTTTTTAAAATACGAAACGCAATAAAAACGTTATTAATAATAAATAATGATGTACTGTACATAGTATGTAGGCCTATTTAGTATAGTATTTTAATAATAATGTCGTTTGGGCGTCGGAACCATTGTGTGGGTGGGACAGGAATATTATTGGACTTTTTGAGATCCACTTTTACCGTCTCTCGTTCATGTATGTGCACTTTTCAGAACGCTGTCATTCAAATCAATTCCACACGACATGACGAATGATAAATGAATAAATTAAACTTCATTTAGCTACAGCCTCCACACTGCTGCTTCCTCAAATCTATTGCACTTGGCTCATTCAGAGTCCATAGAAATGAAACAGCAAAGTAAACAATTGAGCGTACCTGCTGCCCGATACACTCCTACCCGATACTTTATTTAAACTTTTCGATTGTTTATTTTATTTTTTTATTGAAAACAACTGTCTTTCCAATATAATAAGAGATGTGAGGGAGAATGATTTCGGAAAAAGGCGGACGCGAACTCGGGTCTCTCGCGTTACAAACTCTGATGGTATATGCTTTACCTCTTACGCCATTGAAACTTCGTAGACTGAACGTGTTATTTGTCCCTTTGTGTGAATAGACACGTTCTTTAAAAGGCACCAGACTACAGAAAATGTCAAATACTCCAGTATTGTTTTTTTCTGGGGAAGGACCCACCCACATAAGGTTGCAAGCCAAGTTAGCGTATTCCTTAAGCTTTACGCGTAATTAAACGCATTACGTTCTGATTCTGGATCTGCTTGTCTATACATCGTATGCTTTATTAATAATGTGTTTATTGGGTTTGGTCTTTTAAAAACACTGTTTTAATGCATTAAGCCACGTTAAGAATTTTCAATTTTCAAATGTCCCGGCATCTGGAGATACCGCCGGAAGTGCCGCTGCTTCCTTTTACACTGAAATGCCTTCCTTTTACACTGAAATGCCTTCCGTTTGCACTGAAATGCCTTCCGTTTACACTGAAATGCCTTCCGTTTGCACTGAAAAGTTCACGCACATCTACATATGAAATCACTTGCATACACATATATACTCAGCTGAAACCAAGTATGGGTGTGTATGCGTGCAGCGAGTTCATATGTATGTGCGCGTGTTTAGAAGTGTATATGCATGGAAGTTTATATGTATGTGCGCGTGTTTAGAAGTGTATATGCATGGAAGTTTATATGTATGTGCGCGTGTTTGTAGGTGTATATGCATGGAAGTTTATATGTATATGCGCGTGTTTATAGGTGTATATGCATGGAAGTTTATATGTATGTGCAAGTGTTTAGAAGTGTATATGCATGGAAGTTTATATGTATGTGCGCGTGTTTATAGGTGTATATGCATGGAAGTTTATATGTATGTGCGCGTATTTATAGGTGTATATGCATGGAAGTTTATATGTATGCGCGAGTGTTTAGAAGTGTATATGTATGCGCGAGTGTTTATAGGTGTATATGCATGAAAGTTTATATGTATGTGCGAGTGTTTATAGGTGTATATGCACGTGTTTTTTGTGTGTTGATAAGCGAAGTTTGATTTAAATCCTAGGCGGCGCCTCATCGGTTTACCACCGCGGTCAAGCCAGCCGCAGTTCAGAAAAACACGGTCAAGCCAGCCGCGATTGAAATTATTGTGCGCGTGTATTACAATGACTACGGTAATCACAGGAACAACACAAAGGGGACGCGCTTTTAGAGCGCTTTTCTTCTGGACTCCCAGAACTGAAATATAATGAAATTTTTCGCGATTTGTTTTTTGTATATCTGCTTTAATATTTGTGTTATTTATTGGTGTCTTTGACGGTTCTGTATTACTATATTTTTCTACATTTCAAATCTGCAGGATTCATAGAAAAAGAGATATGGGACATTAATCAATTTAGAGGGGTATAAAGACACCATTTCTAATAAGTACTAGAAATGAATGGTCAGTTCTTATATAGGACGTCCCATACTATACGCACACCTCATATGAAACCATATTACTGCAGCGTTTTCCATAAATGGGACATTATTAAATTCAGAGGGGTATAAAGACACCATTTCTAATAAGTACACGAAATTAATGGTCAGTTCTTATAGAGGACATCCCATACTATATGCACACCTCATATGAAACCATTTTACTGCAGCGTTTTCAAGATATGGGACATTACTACAATTTAGAGAGCTATAAAGACCCCATTTCTAATAAGTACAAGAAATGAATGGTCAGTTCTTATATGGGACACCCCATACTATAAGCACACCTCATATGAAACCATATTACTGCAGCGTTTTTGAGATATGGGACATTAATACATTTAGAGGGGTATAAAGACACCATTTCTAATAAGTACAAGAAATGAATGGTCAGTTCTTATATAGGACATCCCATACTACATGCACACCTCATATGAAACCATTTTACTGCAGCTTTTTTGAGATATGGGACAGTAATACACTTTAGAGAGCTATCAAGACCTAATTTCTAATAAGTACACAAAATGAATGGTCAGTTCTTATACGGGACATCCCATAGTACATGCACACCTCATATGAAACCATTTTACTGCAGCGTTTCTGAGATATGGGACAGTAATACACTTTAAAGAGCTATCAAGACCTAATTTCTAATAAGTACACAAAATGAATGGTCAGTTCTTATACGCGACATCCCATACTATAAGCACACCTCATATGAAACCATATTACTGCAGCATTTTTGAGATATGGCACATTAATACATTTTGAGGACTATAAAGACACCATTTCTAATAAGTACAAGAAATGAATGGTCAGTTCTTATATGGGGCGTCCCATACTATATGCACTCCTCATATGAAACCATATTACTGCAGCGTTTTCAAGAAATGAGACATTATTCGATTTAGAGGACTATAAAGACCCCATTTCTAATAAGTACACGAAATGAATGGTCAGTTCTTATATGGGACACCCCATACTATAAGCACACCTCATATGAAACCATATTACTGCAGCGTTTTTGAGATATGGGACATTAATACATTTAGAAGGGTATAAAGACACCATTTCTAATAAGTACACGAAATGAATGGTCAGTTCTTATAGAGGACATCCCATACTATATTCAGACCTCATATGAAACAATTTTACTGCAGCATTTTTGAGATATGGGACATTAATACATTTTGAGGACTATAAAGACACCATTTCTAATAAGTACAAGAAATGAATGGTCAGTTCTTATATGGGACGTCCCATACTATATGCACTCCTCATATGAAACCATTTTACTGCAGCATTTTCGAGATATGGGACATTATTTGATTTAGAGGGGTATAAACACCCAGTTTCTAATAAGTACAAGAAAAGAATGGACAGTTCTTATAGAGGACATCCCATACTATATGCACTCCTCATATGAAACCATTTTACTGCAGCGTTTCTGAGATATGGGACATTAATACATTTTAAAGAGCTCTAAAGACCTAATTTCTAATAAGTACACGAAATGAATGGTCAGTTCTTATATGGGACGTCCCATACTATATGCACTCCTCATATGAAACCATTTTACTGCAGCGTTTTTGAGATATGGGACATTATTTGATTTAGAGGGGTATAAACACCCAGTTTCTAATAAGTACACGAAATGAATGGTCAGTTCTTATAGAGGACATCCCATACTATATTCAGACCTCATATGAAACCATATTACTGCAGCGTTTTCCATAAATGGGACATTATTAAATTCAGAGGGGTATAAAGACACCATTTCTAATAAGTACACGAAATTAATGGTCAGTTCTTATAGAGGACATCCCATACTATATGCACACCTCATATGAAACCATTTTACTGCAGCGTTTTCAAGATATGGGACATTACTACAATTTAGAGAGCTATAAAGACCCCATTTCTAATAAGTACAAGAAATGAATGGTCAGTTCTTATATGGGACACCCCATACTATAAGCACACCTCATATGAAACCATATTACTGCAGCGTTTTTGAGATATGGCACATTAATACATTTTGAGGAGTATAAAGACACCATTTCTAATAAGTACAAGAAATGAATGGTCAGTTCTTATATAGGACATCCCATACTACATGCACACCTCATATGAAACCATTTTACTGCAGCTTTTTTGAGATATGGGACAGTAATACACTTTAGAGAGCTATGAAGACCTAATTTCTAATAAGTACACGAAATGAATGGTCAGTTCTTATATGGGACACCCCATACTATAAGCACACCTCATATGAAACCATATTACTGCAGCGTTTTTGAGGTATGGGACATTAATACATTTAGAAGGGTATAAAGACACCATTTCTAATAAGTACATGAAATGAATGGTCAGTTCTTAAAGAGGACATCCCATACTATATTCAGACCTCATATGAAACCATTTTACTGCAGCATTTTTGAGATATGGGACATTAATACATTTTGAGGACTATAAAGACACCATTTCTAATAAGTACAAGAAATGAATGGTCAGTTCTTATATGGGACGTCCCATACTATATGCACTCCTCATATGAAACCATTTTACTGCAGCATTTTCGAGATATGGGACATTATTTGATTTAGAGGGGTATAAACACCCAGTTTCTAATAAGTACAAGAAAAGAATGGACAGTTCTTATAGAGGACATCCCATACTATATGCACTCCTCATATGAAACCATTTTACTGCAGCGTTTCTGAGAAATGGGACATTAATACATTTTAAAGAGCTCTAAAGACCTAATTTCTAATAAGTACACGAAATGAATGGTCAGTTCTTATATGGGACGTCCCATACTATATGCACTCCTCATATGAAACCATTTTACTGCAGCGTTTTTGAGATATGGGACATTATTTGATTTAGAGGGGTATAAACACCCAGTTTCTAATAAGTACACGAAATGAATGGTCAGTTCTTATAGAGGACATCCCATACTATATTCAGACCTCATATGAAACCATTTTACTGCAGAATTTTTGAGATATGGGACATTAATACATTTAGAGGGGTATAAAGACACCATTTCTAATAAGTACTAGAAATTAATGGTCAGTTCTTATAGAGGACATCCCATACTATATGCACACCTCATATGAAACAATTTTACTGCAGCATTTTTTAGATATGGGACATTACTACAATTTAGAGAGCTATAAAGACCCCATTTCTAATAAGTACTAGAAATTAATGGTCAGTTCTTATAGAGGACATCCCATACTACATGCACACCTCATATGAAACAATTTTACTGCAGCATTTTTGAGATATGGGACATTAATACATTTAGAGGGGTATAAAGACACCATTTCTAATAAGTACTAGAAATTAATGGTCAGTTCTTATAGAGGACATCCCATACTATATTCACACCTCATATGAAACAATTTTACTATAGCATTTTTGAGATATGGGACATTAATACATTTTAAAGAGCTATAAAGACCTAATTTCTAATAAGTACACGAAATGAATGGTCAGTTCTTATATGGGACATCCCATACTATATGCACACCTCATATGAAACCATTTTACTGTAGCATGTTTGAGATATGGGACATCAATACATTTTGAGGACTATAAAGACACCATTTCTAATAAGTACTAGAAATTAATGGTCAGTTCTTATATAGGACATCCCATACTATATGCACACCTCATATGAAACCATTTTACTGCAGCATTTTTGAGATATGGGACATTAATACATTTTAGAGGACTATAAAGACCCCATTTTTAATAAGTACAAGAAATGAATGGTCAGTTCTTATATAGGACATCCCATACTATATGCACACCTCATATGAAACCATTTTACTGCAGCATTTTTGAGATATGGGACATTAATACATTTTGAGGACTATAAAGACACCATTTCTAATAAGTACACGAAATTAATTGTCAGTTCTTATATGGGACACCCCATACTATAAGCACACCTCATATGAAACCATATTACTGCAGCGTTTTCAAGAAATGGGACATTATTCGATTTAGAGGGGTATAAACACCAGGTTTCTAATAAGTACAAGAAATGAATGGTCAGTTCTTATATAGGACGTCCCATACTATATGCACTCCTCATATGAAACCATATTACTGCAGCGTTTCTGAGATATGGGACATTGTGGCGAGGGGGGCGTGGTTCAGCGAAGTCTGCAGCGGGAGAAAGACTCAGGAGACAGCGGTAAGTAAGTGGGTCAAGTGCAAAATGAGGATCACCTGTGTCTGATTGCAGTAATTGGCGTGGAGACCGGATAAAAGCCGCCGTGGAACGGCAGTTCAGAGAGAGAGACGGAGTGAAGACTCGGGCGCACGAGCTGTCAGAGAGAAACAGTCGGAACGAATACAGAGAGTGATCGCTGAGACAACCGAGAGAGTTGATGTGTCCGGGTGACGCAGAGTGCGCACCTGTGTGAGTTTATCTGTGTTAATAAAAACACCTGAGTCTTCCCGAGCCAACCCTGTCCGCTTCCTTCCTTCCTACGAACTTTGTTACACTGGTGCCGAAACCCGGGAAGGAAGCCGGAACGCCGCTGCCATCATGTCCTCACCAACGGGATCGCCGTTTGCGGAGGTCATCCAATCGCTCGCGGGACTCCACCAAGAACACCACAAAGCGCTGATGGACATGAGGGCAGACCAGGAGAGAAGATTTTGTGCCCTCGTCCAGAATCAGCGGGAGGACCGCGAGCTGCTCCGGAGCTGAATGGACGGGGAGGTTCGGGCCGGTGAGAATCCAACAGTCCCGGCCCCGCCCACCCACATGCCGGTACAGAAGATGGGGCCGCAGGATGACCCGGAGGCGTTCCTCGACCTCTTCGAGAAAACCGCGGCGGCATGTGGGTGGCCACAAACGGACTGGCCAGTGCGCCTCATCCCCCTGCTAACCGGGGAGGCGCAGTTGGCGGCGCAGCAGCTGCCAGTCCAGAACCTGCCGCAGATGGCTGTTGGCCGGGGAAGGCGGCGTCGACTATGTCATCGACCAGGTGGTGCTGGAGCAGTTTATTGCGCGGCTCCCTAAGGAGACCGCGCAGTGGGTCCAGTGCCACCGCCCGGCGTCGCTGGATCTGGCCATCCAACTCGCCGAGGACCAGATGGTGGCGTGCCATGGGGTTGGCGAAACCCTACCATCCGTCTCTCTCTCTCTCTCCTCCCCTTCTGTGTCTCCCCCTATCTTCCTTCCCAGGTCCCGGGCCGGCGTGGTTCCTCGAGCCCAGCCCCGATGGAGAGGAGGACCGGCACCGGAGTCGGCGGCCGTGAGAGCCCACGCCAGGGAGGCGGGGTCAGCCAGCCCGAGCTCCGCGCTCATTCCCGTTCCTCCGAGGTCTCCACGCCAATTCCTTGTCCCACTTCCCGCCACTAGGGTGGCGGGGAAGCCTGGGCCGGCCTGTTGGCGTTGCGGGGACCCGGGCCACTTCATCGATCGGTGTCCAGTGATGGAGGTGGGGACACTGGTCCGGGTTCCGGACGCCCCACAGGCTGCCCCCGATCAAGCTGGCGGGTACCAAATACCTGTGAGTATTAGGGGGGGTACTTATTGGGCTTTGGTGGATTCAGGATGTAACCAGACCTCGATCCATCAAAGCCTAATTCAGCCCGAGGCATTGGATAAGAGCTGCATGGTTCGGGTGAGGTGTGTACATGGGGATGTGGTGACATACCCAGTAGTGCTGTTAACCATCCAATTTCGGGGGCAAAAGCATAAGGTGGAGGTGGCAGTTAACCCCCGCCTCCGGCATCCGCTGATTTTGGGAACCAATTGGCCAGCGTTTAAAATTTTATTGGGAGTTTTGTGTGTGGATGCCTCCTGCGGAAAAGAGAAGCCGGAGGGGGAGGCGGCCGTGCGAACGGGAGAGGCTGAGCCAGGACCCGCTGGGGCGGCACCAGGGGAACGGAGCGCGGTCGAGAGGCTAATCCTCACGGAGCGTGATGATTTTCCCCTGGAGCAGTCCCAGGACGAGTCGCTGAGAAACGCGTTCGACCAGGTCCGGTCCATTGACGGCCGGCCTCTCCAGTCCGCACGGCCCCCTTCCTATCCCTATTTTGCTATATTAAAAGATAGGTTGTATCGAGTGACGCAGGACGCTCAGTCAAAACAAGATACAACCCAGTTGTTGGTACCAAAAAGCCGTCGGGAAATGCTTTTCCAGGCGGCTCACTGTAATCCTATGGCAGGGCATCTGGGTCAAGCAGCGACACTGAACCGTTTAATGGCCCGTTTTTTTTGGCCGGGCATTCACGAGAATGTACGCCGGTGGTGTGCGGCTTGTCGTGAATGTCAGTTAGTGAATCCCCCGGCCTCCCCAAAAGCGCCTTTGCACCCCCTTCCGCTAATGCAGGTCCCCTTCGAAAGAATTGGTATGGACCTCATCAGGCCATTGGAACGGTCAGCACGAGGGCATCGGTTTGCATTAGTTCTGGTGGATTATGCAACCCGATACCCGGAGGCAGTGGCGCTCCGCAGCATTTCCGCAAAGAGTGTAGCGGAGGCTCTGTTTAGTATGATCTCCCGGGTGGGAATCCCGAAAGAGATTCTCACCGATCAAGGCACGGCGTTTATGTCACGAACCATTCGCGAACTTTATGAGTTGTTGGGAATTAAGTCGATTCGCACCAGCGTCTATCACCCACAAACGGACGGCCTGGTGGAACGATTTAATCGTACGTTGAAAACAATGATTCGAAAGTTCGTTCACAAAGACGCCAAAAATTGGGACAAATGGCTGGAACCCCTTTTGTTCGCTGTGCGCGAGGTCCCGCAAGCCTCCACGGGGTTTGCCCCCTTCGAGCTCCTGTACGGCCGCCAGCCCCGCGGGGTTTTGGACGTCCTGAGGGAGACTTGGGAGGAGGGACCTTCGGAGAGTAAAAATGAAATTCAGCATGTGCTGGACCTGAGAACAAAACTCCACACTTTGGGGCAGCTCTCCATGGAGAATTTGTTACAGGCCCAGGACAAGCAAAGCCGGCTATACAATCGGGGGGCCAGATTACGCAATTTCACGCCGGGAGATAAAGTACTTGTGTTACTCCCTACCTCTAGCTCCAAATTACTCGCCAAGTGGCAAGAACCGTTTGAGGTCACACGGCAGGTAGGGGATCTCAATTATGAGGTGGTTCGAACGGATCGGAGCGGGGCACGTCAGATTTATCACCTCAACCTCCTTAAAAAATGGAACGAGGTCGAGCCGGTGATGCTGGCGACGGTAGTAGGTAACGAGGAAGATCTCGGGCCAGAGGCGAGCCTCAAAGTTCCATCACTCACTCTGGCCCCGGGGGGGATCACCTCTCACCCTCCCAGCTCACCGATGTAGCCCGGTTGCAAAGAGAGTTTGCGGACGTGTTCTCGCCCCGGCCCGGTCGAACCAACCTTATTCAACACCATATTGAGACCGAGCCGGGCGTGGTAGTGCGCAGCCGGCCGTATCGTTTACCGGAGCACAAGAAAAATGTGGTCCAGTCAGAATTAGAGGCGATGTTAGAGATGGGAGTGATAGAAGAGTCCCGCAGTGACTGGGCGAGCCCGATCGTTTTGGTACCGAAAACAGACGGCTCGGTCCGATTCTGCGTGGATTATCGCAAGGTGAATGCGGTGTCGAAGTTCGATGCCTATCCAATGCCGCGGGTTGACGAGTTGCTTGATCGGCTGGGTACCGCTCATTTTTATTCGACGCTGGACTTAACTAAAGGATATTGGCAGATCCCCTTATCACCGTTATCCAAAGAAAAGTCAGCCTTCACGACGCCGTTTGGATTGCACCAATTTGTCACGCTTCCGTTTGGGTTGTTCGGGGCGCCCGCTACCTTTCAGCGCCTCATGGACAAAATCCTCCGACCACACACCGCATACGCCGCTGCCTACCTGGATGACATCATCATCTACAGTCAGGACTGGCAGCGGCACATGGTGCACCTGCGGGAGGTGCTGAGAGCGCTGAGGGGAGCGGGACTAACGGCCAACCCAAAGAAGTGTGCGATTGGGCGGGTGGAGGTGCGTTATCTGGGTTTCCACTTGGGTCACGGACAGGTGCGTCCCCAAATTGATAAGACGGCAGCTATTGCGGCCTGCCCGAGACCCAAGACCAAAAAGGAGGTGAGGCAGTTCCTGGGGCTGGCGGGGTATTACAGGAGGTTTGTTCCTGACTATTCGGAGCTCACCAGCCCGCTGACTGACCTCACTAAAAAGGAGGTCCCAGATACGGTCCCGTGGACGGAGCGGTGCCAGCAGGTTTTCACCCAGGTAAAGGCTGCTCTGTGTGGCGGGCCGCTATTACACTCTCCTGACTTTTCTCTCCCCTTCTTGCTGCAGACGGACGCGTCGGACCGGGGGCTGGGAGCTGTCCTGACCCAGGAGATAGGGGGTGAGGAGCGCCCGGTGCTGTACATCAGTCGGAAGCTCTCTAAGAGAGTGACGATGTACAGCACCATTGAGAAGGAGTGTTTGGCGATCCGGTGGGCGGTCCTCACCCTCCGCTATTATCTCCTGGGACGGGAATTCACCCTCTGTTCGGACCACGCCCCCTTGCAGTGGCTCCACCGCATGAAGGATACCAACGCGCGGATCACCCGTTGGTATCTGGCATTACAGCCCTTCAAATTCAAGGTGATCCACAGGCCGGGGACGCAGATGACTGTAGCCGACTTCCTCTCCAGGAATGGGGGGGGGGGGGGGCTGCAGGCCGGAGGGCTTCCCGGCCTGAGTCGGGCGGTGGGGGTATGTGGCGAGGGGGGCGTGGTTCAGCGAAGTCTGCAGCGGGAGAAGGACTCAGGAGACAGCGGTAAGTAAGTGGGTCAAGTGCAAAATGAGGATCACCTGTGTCTGATTGCAGTGATTGGCGTGGAGACCGGATAAAAGCCGCCGTGGAACGGCAGTTCAGAGAGAGAGACGGAGTGAAGACTCGGGCGCACGAGCTGTCAGAGAGAAACAGTCGGAACGAATACAGAAAGTGATCGCTGAGACAACATAGAGAGAGTTGATGTGTCCGGGTGACGCAGAGTGCGCACCTGTGTGAGTTTATCTGTGTTAATAAAAACACCTGAGTCTTCACGAGCCAACCCTGTCCGCTTCCTTCCTTCCTACGAACTTTGTTACAGACATTAATACATTTAGAGGGGTATAAAGACACCATTTCTAATAAGTACTAGAAATGAATGGTCAGTTCTTATAGAGGACATCCCATACTACATGCACACCTCATATGAAACCATTTTACTGCAGCATTTTTGAGATATGGGACATTAATACATTTAGAGGGGTATAAAAACACCATTTCTAATAAGTACTAGAAATTAATGGTCAGTTATTATAGAGGACGTCCCATACTACATGCACACCTCATATGAAACCATTTTACTGCAGCATTTTTGAGATATGGGACATTAATACATTTTAAAGAGCTATAAAGACCTAATTTCTAATAAGTACACGAAATGAATGGTCAGTTCTTATATGGGACATCCCATACTATATGCACACCTCATATGAAACCATATTACTGCAGCGTTTTCAATAAATGAGACATTATTAAATTTAGAGGACTATGAAGACCCCATTTCTAATAAGTACAAGAAATGAATGGTCAGTTCTTATATGGGACATCCCATACTATATGCACTCCTCATATGAAACCATTTTACTGCAGCGTTTTCGAGATATGGGACATTAATACATTTTGAGGACTATAAAGACACCATTTCGAATAAGTACTAGAAAAGAATTGGACAGTTCTTATATGGGACGTCCCATACTATATGCACTCCTCATATGAAACCATTTTACTGCAGCGTTTTCGAGATATGGGACTTTATTTGATTTAGAGGGGTATAAACACAGTTTCTAATAAGTACAAGAAAAGAATGGACAGTTCTTATATGGGACGTCCCATACTATATGCACTCCTCATATGAAACCATTTTACTGCAGCGTTTTCGAGATATGGGACATTATTTGATTTAGAGGGGTATAAACACCCAGTTTCTAATAAGTACAAGAAAAGAATGGACAGTTCTTATAGAGGACATCCCATACTATATGCTCTCCTCATATGAAACCATTTTACTGCAGCGTTTCTGAGTAAAATGGTTTCATATGAGGTGTGCATGTAGTATGGGATGTCCTATATAAGAACTGACCATTAATTTCTTGTACTTATTAGAAATGGTGTCTTTATACCCCTCTAAATCGAATAATGTCCCATTTATGGAAAACGCTGCAGTAAAATGGTTTCATATGAGGTGTGCTTATAGTATGGGGTGTCCCATATAAGAACTGACCATTCATTTCGTGTACTTATTAGAAATTAGGTCTTTAGAGCTCTTTAAAATGTATTAATGTCCCATATCTCAGAAACGCTGCAGTAAAATGGTTTCATATGAGGAGTGCATATAGTATGGGATGTCCTCTATAAGAACTATCCATTAATTTCTTGTACTTATTAGAAATGGTGTCTTTATACCCCTCTAAATGTATTAATGTCCCATATCTCAAAAACGCTGCAGTAATAACGTTTCATATGAGGTGTGCTTATAGTATGGGATGTCCCGTATAAGAACTGACCATTCATTTCGTGTACTTATTAGAAATTAGGTCTTTATAGCTCTTTAAAATGTATTAATGTCCCATATCTCAAAAATGCTGCAGTAAAATGGTTTCATATGAGGTGTCCATATAGTATGGGATGTCCTCTATAATAACTGACCATTAATTTCTTGTACTTATTAGAAATGGGGTCTTTATAGTCCTCTAAATCGAATAATGTATCATTTCTTGAAAACGCTGCAGTAATATGGTTTCATATGAGGAGTGCATATAGTATGGGACGTCCTATATAAGAACTGACCATTCGTTTCGTGTACTTATTAGAAATGGTGTCTTTATAGTCCTCAAAATGTATTAATGTTCCATATCTCAAAAATGCTGCTGTAATATGGTTTCATATGAGGTGTGCTTATAGTATGGGATGTCCCGTATAAGAACTGACCATTCATTTTGTGTACTTATTAGAAATTAGGTCTTGATAGCTCTCTAAAGTGTATTACTGTCCCATATCTCAAAAAAGCTGCAGTAAAATGGTTTCATATGAGGTGTGCATGTAGTATGGGATGTCCTATATAAGAACTGACCATTAATTTCTTGTACTTATTAGAAATGGTGTCTTTATACCCCTCTAAATGTATTAATGTCCCATATCTCAAAAATGCTGCAGTAAAATGGTTTCATATGAGGTTTGCATGTAGTATGGGATGTCCTCTATAAGAACTGTCCATTCTTTTCTTGTACTTATTAGAAACTGGGTGTTTATACCCCTCTAAATCAAATAATGTCCCATATCTCGAAAACGCTGCAGTAAAATGGTTTCATATGAGGAGTGCATATAGTATGGGACGCCCCATATAAGAACTGACCATTCATTTCTTGTACTTATTAGAAATGGTGTCTTTATAGTCCTCAAAATGTATTAATGTCCCATATCTCAAAAATGCTGCAATAAAATGGTTTCATATGAGGTTTGCATGTAGTATGGGATGTCCCATATAAGAACTGCCCATTCATTTCTTGTACTTATTAGCAATGGTGTCTTTATAGTCCTCAAAATGTATTAATGTCCCATATCTCAAAAATGCTGCAGTAAAATGGTTTCATATGAGGAGTGCATATAGTATGGGACGCCCCATATAAGAACTGACCATTCATTTCTTGTACTTATTAGAAATGGTGTCTTTATACCCCTCTAAATGTATTAATGTCCCATATCTCAAAAACGCTGCAGTAATAACGTTTCATATGAGGTGTGCTTATAGTATGGGGTGTCCCATATAAGAATTGACCATTCATTTTGTGTACTTATTAGAAATTAGGTCTTTATACCCCTCTAAATGTATTAATGTCCCATATCTCAAAAATGCTGCAGTAAAATGGTTTCATATGAGGTTTGCATGTAGTATGGGATGTCCCATATAAGAACTGCCCATTCATTTCTTGTACTTATTAGAAATGGGGTCTTTATAGTCCTCTAAATCGAATAATGTCTCATTTCTTGAAAACGCTGCAGTAATATGTTTTCATATGAGGTGTGCATATAGTATGGGATGTCCTGTATAAGAACTGACCATTCATTTCTTGTACTTATTAGAAATGGGGTCTTTATAGCTCTCTAAATTGTAGTAATGTCCCATATCTTGAAAACGCTGCAGTAAAATGGTTTCATATGAGGTGTGCATATAGTATGGGATGTCCTCTATAAGAACTGACCATTAATTTCTAGTACTTATTAGAAATGGTGTCTTTATACCCCTCTAAATGTATTAATGTCCCATATCTAAAAAATGCTGCAGTAAAATTGTTTCATATGAGGTGTGCATGTAGTATGGGATGTCCCGTATAAGAACTGACCATTCATTTCTTGTACTTATTAGAAATGGGGTCTTTATAGTCCTCTAAATCGAATAATGTCTCATTTCTTGAAAACGCTGCAGTAATATGTTTTCATATGAGGTGTGCATATAGTATGGGATGTCCTGTATAAGAACTGACCATTCATTTCGTGTACTTATTAGAAATTAGGTCTTTATAGCTCTTTAAAATGTATTAATGTCCCATATCTCAAAAATGCTATAGTAAAATTGTTTCATATGAGGTGTGAATATAGTATGGGATGTCCTCTATAAGAACTGACCATTAATTTCTAGTACTTATTAGAAATGGTGTCTTTATACCCCTCTAAATGTATTAATGTCCCATATCTAAAAAATGCTGCAGTAAAATTGTTTCATATGAGGAGTGCATATAGTATGGGATGTCCTCTATAAGAACTGACCATTCATTTCTAGTACTTATTAGAAATGGGGTCTTTATAGCTCTCTAAAGTGTAGTAATGTCCCATATCTCAGAAACGCTGCAGTAAAATGGTTTCATATGAGGTGTGCATGTACTATGGGATGTCCCATATAAGAACTGACCATTCATTTCGTGTACTTATTAGAAATGGTGTCTTTATACCCCTATAAATGTATTAATGTCCCATATCTCAAAAACGCTGCAGTAATAACGTTTCATATGAGGTGTGCTTATAGTATGGGATGTCCCGTATAAGAACTGACCATTCATTTCGTGTACTTATTAGAAATTAGGTCTTTATAGCTCTTTAAAATGTATTAATGTCCCATATCTCAAAAATGCTGCAGTAAAATGGTTTCATATGAGGTGTCCATATAGTATGGGATGTCCTCTATAATAACTGACCATTAATTTCTTGTACTTATTAGAAATGGGGTCTTTATAGTCCTCTAAATCGAATAATGTATCATTTCTTGAAAACGCTGCAGTAATATGGTTTCATATGAGGAGTGCATATAGTATGGGACGCCCTATATAAGAACTGACCATTCATTTCTTGTACTTATTAGAAATGGTGTCTTTATAGTCCTCAAAATGTATTAATGTTCCATATCTCAAAAATGCTGCAGTAATATGGTTTCATATGAGGTGTGCTTATAGTATGGGATGTCCCGTATAAGAACTGACCATTCATTTTGTGTACTTATTAGAAATTAGGTCTTGATAGCTCTCTAAAGTGTATTACTGTCCCATATCTCAAAAAAGCTGCAGTAAAATGGTTTCATATGAGGTGTGCATGTAGTATGGGATGTCCTATATAAGAACTGACCATTAATTTCTAGTACTTATTAGAAATGGTGTCTTTATACCCCTCTAAATGTATTAATGTCCCATATCTCAAAAATGCTGCAGTAAAATGGTTTCATATGAGGTTTGCATGTAGTATGGGATGTCCTCTATAAGAACTGTCCATTCTTTTCTTGTACTTATTAGAAACTGGGTGTTTATACCCCTCTAAATCAAATAATGTCCCATATCTCGAAAACGCTGCAGTAAAATGGTTTCATATGAGGAGTGCATATAGTATGGGACGCCCCATATAAGAACTGACCATTCATTTCTTGTACTTATTAGAAATGGTGTCTTTATAGTCCTCAAAATGTATTAATGTCCCATATCTCAAAAATGCTGCAATAAAATGGTTTCATATGAGGTTTGCATGTAGTATGGGATGTCCCATATAAGAACTGCCCATTCATTTCTTGTACTTATTAGCAATGGTGTCTTTATAGTCCTCAAAATGTATTAATGTCCCATATCTCAAAAATGCTGCAGTAAAATGGTTTCATATGAGGAGTGCATATAGTATGGGACGCCCCATATAAGAACTGACCATTCATTTCTTGTACTTATTAGAAATGGTGTCTTTATACCCCTCTAAATGTATTAATGTCCCATATCTCAAAAACGCTGCAGTAATAACGTTTCATATGAGGTGTGCTTATAGTATGGGGTGTCCCATATAAGAATTGACCATTCATTTTGTGTACTTATTAGAAATTAGGTCTTTATACCCCTCTAAATGTATTAATGTCCCATATCTCAAAAATGCTGCAGTAAAATGGTTTCATATGAGCTTTGCATGTAGTATGGGATGTCCCATATAAGAACTGCCCATTCATTTCTTGTACTTATTAGAAATGGGGTCTTTATAGTCCTCTAAATCGAATAATGTCTAATTTCTTGAAAACGCTGCAGTAATATGTTTTCATATGAGGTGTGCATATAGTATGGGATGTCCTGTATAAGAACTGACCATTCATTTCTTGTACTTATTAGAAATGGGGTCTTTATAGCTCTCTAAATTGTAGTAATGTCCCATATCTTGAAAACGCTGCAGTAAAATGGTTTTATATGAGGTGTGCATATAGTATGGGATGTCCTCTATAAGAACTGACCATTAATTTCTAGTACTTATTAGAAATGGTGTCTTCATACCCCTCTAAATGTATTAATGTCCCATATCTAAAAAATGCTGCAGTAAAATTGTTTCATATGAGGTGTGCATGTAGTATGGGATGTCCTCTATAAGAACTGACCATTCATTTCTTGTACTTATTAGAAATGGGGTCTTTATAGTCCTCTAAATCGAATAATGTCTCATTTCTTGAAAACGCTGCAGTAATATGTTTTCATATGAGGCGTGCATATAGTATGGGATGTCCTGTATAAGAACTGACCATTCATTTCGTGTACTTATTAGAAATTAGGTCTTTATAGCTCTTTAAAATGTATTAATGTCCCATATCTCAAAAATGCTATAGTAAAATTGTTTCATATGAGGTGTGAATATAGTATGGGATGTCCTCTATAAGAACTGACCATTAATTTCTAGTACTTATTAGAAATGGTGTCTTTATACCCCTCTAAATGTATTAATGTCCCATATCTAAAAAATGCTGCAGTAAAATTGTTTCATATGAGGAGTGCATATAGTATGGGATGTCCTCTATAAGAACTGACCATTCATTTCTAGTACTTATTAGAAATGGGGTCTTTATAGCTCTCTAAAGTGTAGTAATGTCCCATATCTCAGAAACGCTGCAGTAAAATGGTTTCATATGAGGTGTGCATGTACTATGGGATGTCCCATATAAGAACTGACCATTCATTTCGTGTACTTATTAGAAATGGTGTCTTTATACCCCTATAAATGTATTAATGTCCCATATCTCAAAAACGCTGCAGTAATATGGTTTCATATGAGGTGTGCTTATAGTATGGGATGTCCCATATAAGAACTGACCATTAATTTCGTGTACTTATTAGAAATTAGGTCTTTATAGCTCTTTAAAATGTATTAATGTCCCATATCTCAAAAATGCTGCAGTAAAATGGTTTCATATGAGGTGTGCATATAGTATGGGATGTCCTCTATAAGAACTGACCATTAATTTCTAGTACTTATTAGAAATGGTGTCTTTATACCCCTCTAAATGTATTAATGTCCCATATCTCAAAAATGCTGCAGTAAAATGGTTTCATATGAGGTGTGAATATAGTATGGGATGTCCTCTATAAGAACTGACCATTCATTTCGTGTACTTATTAGAAACTGGGTGTTTATACCCCTCTAAATCAAATAATGTCCCATATCTCAAAAACGCTGCAGTAATATGTTTTCATATGAGGTGTGCATATAGTATGGGATGTCCTGTATAAGAACTGACCATTCATTTCTTGTACTTATTAGAAATGGTGTCTTTATACCCCTCTAAATGTATTAATGTCCCATATCTCAAAAACGCTGCAGTAATAACGTTTCATATGAGGTGTGCTTATAGTATGGGATGTCCCGTATAAGAACTGCCCATTCATTTCTTGTGCTTATTAGAAATGGTGTCTTTATAGTCCTCAAAATGTATTAATGTCCCATATCTCAAAAATGCTGCAGTAAAATGGTTTCATATGAGGAGTGCATATAGTATGGGACGCCCCATATAAGAACTGACCATTCATTTCTTGTACTTATTAGAAATGGTGTCTTTATACCCCTCTAAATGTATTAATGTCCCATATCTCAAAAACGCTGCAGTAATAACGTTTCATATGAGGTGTGCTTATAGTATGGGGTGTCCCATATAAGAATTGACCATTCATTTCGTGTACTTATTAGAAATTAGGTCTTTATACCCCTCTAAATGTATTAATGTCCCATATCTCAAAAATGCTGCAGTAAAATGGTTTCATATGAGCTTTGCATGTAGTATGGGATGTCCCATATAAGAACTGCCCATTCATTTCTTGTACTTATTAGAAATGGGGTCTTTATAGTCCTCTAAATCGAATAATGTCTCATTTCTTGAAAACGCTGCAGTAATATGTTTTCATATGAGGTGTGCATATAGTATGGGATGTCCTGTATAAGAACTGCCCATTCATTTCTTGTGCTTATTAGAAATGGTGTCTTTATAGTCCTCAAAATGTATTAATGTCCCATATCTCAAAAATGCTGCAGTAAAATGGTTTCATATGAGGAGTGCATATAGTATGGGACGCCCCATATAAGAACTGACCATTCATTTCTTGTACTTATTAGAAATGGTGTCTTTATACCCCTCTAAATGTATTAATGTCCCATATCTCAAAAACGCTGCAGTAATAACGTTTCATATGAGGTGTGCTTATAGTATGGGGTGTCCCATATAAGAATTGACCATTCATTTCGTGTACTTATTAGAAATTAGGTCTTTATACCCCTCTAAATGTATTAATGTCCCATATCTCAAAAATGCTGCAGTAAAATGGTTTCATATGAGCTTTGCATGTAGTATGGGATGTCCCATATAAGAACTGCCCATTCATTTCTTGTACTTATTAGAAATGGGGTCTTTATAGTCCTCTAAATCGAATAATGTCTCATTTCTTGAAAACGCTGCAGTAATATGTTTTCATATGAGGTGTGCATATAGTATGGGATGTCCTGTATAAGAACTGACCATTCATTTCTTGTACTTATTAGAAATGGTGTCTTTATACCCCTCTAAATGTATTAATGTCCCATATCTCAAAAACGCTGCAGTAATAACGTTTCATATGAGGTGTGCTTATAGTATGGGATGTCCCGTATAAGAACTGACCATTCATTTCGTGTACTTATTAGAAATTAGGTCTTTATAGCTCTTTAAAATGTATTAATGTCCCATATCTCAAAAATGCTGCAGTAAAATGGTTTCATATGAGGTGTGCATATAGTATGGGATGTCCTCTATAATAACTGACCATTAATTTCTTGTACTTATTAGAAATGGGGTCTTTATAGTCCTCTAAATCGAATAATGTCTAATTTCTTGAAAACGCTGCAGTAATATGGTTTCATATGAGGAGTGCATATAGTATGGGACGTCCTATATAAGAACTGACCATTCGTTTCGTGTACTTATTAGAAATGGTGTCTTTATAGTCCTCAAAATGTATTAATGTTCCATATCTCAAAAATGCTGCTGTAATATGGTTTCATATGAGGTGTGCTTATAGTATGGGATGTCCCGTATAAGAACTGACCATTCATTTTGTGTACTTATTAGAAATTAGGTCTTGATAGCTCTCTAAAGTGTATTACTGTCCCATATCTCAAAAAAGCTGCAGTAAAATGGTTTCATATGAGGTGTGCATGTAGTATGGGATGTCCTATATAAGAACTGACAATTCATTTCTTGTACTTATTAGAAATGGTGTCTTTATACCCCTCTAAATGTATTAATGTCCCATATCTCAAAAACGCTGCAGTAATAACGTTTCATATGAGGTGTGCTTATAGTATGGGGTGTCCCATATAAGAATTGACCATTCATTTCGTGTACTTATTAGAAATTAGGTCTTTATAGCTCTCTAAAATGTATTAATGTCCCATATCTCAAAAACGCTGCAGTAAAATGGTTTCATATGAGGAGTGCATATAGTGTGGGATGTCCCATATAAGAACTGTCCATTCTTTTCTTGTACTTATTAGAAACTGGGTGTTTATACCCCTCTAAATCAAATAATGTAACATATCTTGAAAACGCTGCAGTAAAATGGTTTCATATGAGGAGTGCATATAGTATGGGACGTCCCATATAAGAACTGACCATTCATTTCTAGTACTTATTCGAAATGGTGTCTTTATAGTCCTCAAAATGTATTAATGTCCCATATCTCAAAAATGCTGCAGTAAAATGGTTTCATATGAGGTGTGCATATAGTATGGGATGTCCTGTATAAGAACTGACCATTCATTTCTTGTACTTATTAGAAATGGGGTCTTTATAGCTCTCTAAAGTGTAGTAATGTCCCATATCTCAGAAACGCTGCAGTAAAACGGTTTCAAATGAGGTGTGCATGTAGTATGGGATGTCCTATATAAGAACTGACCATTCATTTCGTGTACTTATTAGAAATGGTGTCTTTATACCCCTCTAAATCGAATAATGTCCCATTTATGGAAAACGCTGCAGTAAAATGGTTTCATATGAGGTGTGCATGTAGTATGGGATGTCCTATATTAGAACTGACCATTAATTTCTTGTACTTATTAGAAATGGTGTCTTTATACCCCTCTAAATCGAATAATGTCCCATTTATGGAAAACGCTGCAGTAAAATGGTTTCATATGAGGTGTGCATGTAGTATGGGATGTCCTATATAAGAACTGACCATTCATTTCTTGTACTTATTAGAAATGGTGTCTTTATACCCCTCAAAAATCGAATAATGTCCCATTTATGGAAAACGCTGCAGTAAAATGGTTTCATATGAGGTGTGCATGCAGTATGGGATGTCCTATATAAGAACTTACCATTCATTTCTTGTACTTATTAGAAATGGTGTCTTTATACCCCTCTAAATCGAATAATGTCCCATTTATGGAAAACGCTGAAGTAAAATGGTTTCATATGAGGTGTGCATGTAGTTTGGGATGTCCTATATTAGAACTGACCATTCATTTTGTGTACTTATTAGAAATGGGGTCTTTATACCCCTCTAAATGTATTAATGTCCCATATCTCAAAAATGCTGCAGTAAAATGGTTTCATATGAGGTGTGAATATAGTATGGGATGTCCTCTATAAGAACTGACCATTAATTTCTAGTACTTATTAGAAATGGTGTCTTTATACCCCTCTAAATGTATTAATGTCCCTTATCTAAAAAACGCTGCAGTAATATGGTTTCATATGAGGTGTGCTTACAGTATGGGGTATCCCATATAAGAACTGACCATTCATTTCGTGTACTTATTAGAAATTAGGTCTTTATAGCTCTCTAAAATGTATTAATGTCCCATATCTCAAAAATGCTGCAGTAAAATGGTTTCATATGAGGAGTGCATATAGTATTGGATGTCCCATATAAGAACTGCCCATTCATTTCTTGTACTTATTAGAAATGGGGTCTTTATAGTCCTCTAAATCGTATAATGTCTCATTTCTTGAAAACGCTGCAGTAATATGGTTTCATATGAGGTGTGCATATAGTATGGGATGTCCTCTATAAGAACTGACCATTCATTTCGTGTACTTATTAGAAATGGTGTCTTTATACCCCTCTAAATTTAATAATGTCCCATTTATGGAAAACGCTGCAGTAATATGGTTTCATATGAGGTGTGCATATAGTATGGGACGTCCTATATAAGAACTGACTATTCATTTCTAGTACTTATTAGAAATTGTGTCTTTATACCCCTCTAAATTGATTAATGTCCCATATCTCTTTTTCTATGAATCCTGCAGATTTGAAATGTAGAAAAATATAGTAATACAGAACCGTCAAAGACACCAATAAATAACACAAATATTAAAGCAGATATACAAAAAAAAAAAATCGCGAAAAATTTCATTATATTTCAGTTCTGGGCGTCCAGAAGAAAAGCGCTCTAAAAGCGCGTCTCCTCTGTGTTGTTCCTGTGATTACCGTAGTCATTGTAATACACGCGCACGTTAATTTCACTCGCGGCTGGCTTGACCGTGTTTTTCTGAACTGCGGCTGGCTTGACCGCGGTGTTTTACCGCAAGGGGGCGTTTTACCCATACCTCTAACTCGAAATACTGAGGGAAAAAAACTGAATTGAAAGATAAAAATTTGAGCTCTGTTTTGCTTAGATAATTAAAAATCACATATTCAGATTTTTTATTTGTAATTTACAATTCTACATTTTTTCCTCAATTCTAAATAAATCTAGCCAGATCACGTCTGTTAGTTTAGGCTATATGAAGTTTTCAGGGTTGGGACAGGGGGAAATGACTCAAAATTCTCCATCTAGACAGTAAACCTATCATTCTGTTCAGTTAGGCTACACATTATTTTGACAGTCACTTCTTGTGATGCAAGGTTTTGTGTTTTTGTGCCAGTGTGTGGGTATGTTTATATTTCACATATTCCTTTAATCAGAAAAGCCTGTTCTGAGTTGTGTGGAAAACAACATGTTTCAACACGTTTCCAACAACTCATATTCAAACCTGTCACTCCATAACAAAGGTCTAGCTGGTAATTAGCCTAAATGTTTGGTTCAATCAAATAATTCAAATCAATCTGATTAACCATTTGGACCTCATTGCACCTCACAGTTTATTCTTGAGAGTAAAATACTGACCAAGTAATATTTTATTATTGAGCCTCTGCTAAAACTTTCAGCCAAATAGCCTACACTATAACAAAACATACACTAATCACTGAAACGTATAGGCTACAAAACATAATTTTACAAAGCCATTTCTCTCTCTCAAAGTGTGGAAAAGAATAAATAATAACATGGCTAGGTATTCAGAACAGCAGTCCCACCCCAATCATGTGAAAGGTGGGAAGAAGAAGAAGAAAAAACGTAAGCTTTCGTTTGTTCAGACTCGAGAGAAGCACAGAGTGAAAGCCACAACTTTCCTTGCTTCATTAATCAGCCTAAAACTCGGAAAGACATCATGCTTGTCAAATTTATCTGCGCTGTAGTCACCAGAGCGTTGTTTATTTTAGTGTCTCTCATCGGTGTATGGAGGGTGACGTGGGTTAAAAATGATAATTTATACTGGTTTCTGACCATTCTCTATCTACCTCTCGTGGCTGAAATGATTTTAACTCTGAGAAGAAGAAAAGGGAAGGATTACAAATGGTAAGTCATCAACATTTATTTTTGCAAACATAAGATTTTCTAGAGCCAAACTGAACCTTATGTGGGGCCAATATCCTAAAATATAATCTAGGCTACTTGAGTGTAATTTGACAGTGCAATGTACGGTGACATATTTCTGAATAACTCAAACTCTGAACTTTAGGTTTTCTCCAGCAATATTGTTTTTCCTCATCAGTATCATACCAACTATATGGATCCTTGAGTTGCACCATCAGAAAAACAAAAGAAGTGATACTAAGGTAATATAAAGGAAAGTAATGGTGTATACATCTTTCAGGAATACATTTTAGATTCTCTGTGCAAACACATTTCATGCTGCCCTGAAAACGTAAGACAAATAATAATCCTAAAGCCAATGCTTAATGCGTTATATTTCAGAATCAATGTCTTTTAACAAAAATGCTGAATATTGCAGTGTACTAATCTGGATTCATCTGAGAGCATCAAAGCCTTTCTTGTTGAATGGAGAAACATAACCAATGGAACCGTGAGTGAAAAGGTACTGCCTCTTTGCCATTCATACTGGTTACAGACATTTTCCATGGAAGTAGACTACAGTAATCTCTGAAAGAATACCCGAGCCTTTAAGACAGTTTATTCACTCTATTTTGCCTCTAAGAACAACATCTAGCTAGGCGATTTGTAAATACATATGTTAGTTCAGCCCTCAGTTCAAACAAGACCTGCATTCAACGTCATGCATGGTTCATAACTACTGTTATTTCTTCAGAAGTTATCACACCTTCACATACTGTATGAGATTTACAGGACACGCTTTATGTAAGTGTGACCTCAGTTCTTCCAGAGAGCAACACTTCATAGCTCAATACTCACTTTGTGGTGGTATTTTAGGACCCTCTGAAATTGTTGTCATCGGTTTGTGCCAATGACTGGATCCTGGCCCTTCAGCAAATCCTCCTGATCCTGCTGATAGTGGGGAAGTGGCTGCTACCGATCGCTGGAGGGGTCACCAGAGATGAAATATCCCAGTTGTTACTCATCTTTGTTGGCACAGCTGCTGATATCCTCGAGTTCATCAGTGAGACGCTCGCTGATGTGGAGTAAGTATACCCTGCATAGTATACTGTTTCACATTTATTTCAAGTCTCAGCATGTTGCTGATAAAGTAAAGTTCAGAATACCTTTCATCTGTAAATGGTCAAGATGAACATTTACTGAACTGAAACAACTTGGTTTACTTGATTATGCTAATGTATGTATTTATAGTTGTAATTTTTTATTTTTTTATTAAACTGTGAGCATCATATATGATACGCCAGGCTTTTGAAGAACATTTATGTTCATCTCTCAGTCATCATTGTATTGCATCTGATTGTATCTTTTGCCCCACACAATAAAAACTACAGAGCTTTGATCATAAGCTAAGCATTTAAAAGCTATCTAAATTAGACAAATTATTGGGAGTTACAATATGTTATGTCAGTATTCTGCTTTACTGTCATACGTGATAATACTTATTATTACATAAGTGTCATACTGTCATAAGTCTTCTTCATTAATATCATCAAAGGCACCGAATAGCATATTTTTTCAACTTGGGTTTCTGAATAAAATTGAAGTGTTTTTCTCCTCAAGTATAAGCTCCATATGATCGTCAAACAAAAATCACAAATGTAATTTTTTAAAGATTTTGTCTAAACAGTTCCACTAAATAAATAATAAAACAGATTTTTCTGATTAGTTCATATGTCAGGCTTTATAGTTGTATTTTTTTAAGTGCTAAATTTTCAGTTTACTTCCAAATTTAGGTGAAATTATGTTTCTGTGTTGTATATTGCAATTTTAATTATATTCTGTTCCTTGTTCTAGGGAGGACAGTATACAGTTTGTGTTCATTATTCTTGCGGTCTGGACATTGAGCATGCTACAGTTTCCTTTGCATTTCTCAGGTCTGTACTCTTCCATAATTGTTGTTTCATACACAAAAATGTGAAATCAAATACGACATTAATTATAGATGCAGAACCTGAAGTATGCACAATCATAACCAAGAACACAATATAATTGTAGTCATTGTTGTAAAGTTCTTTTCTGTTTTTCATTGGCATCTCTCAGTGGTGAACACCAAACCGGAGGATTTCTGTGAAAGCCAGGATGACTCTCTCATTGCCAAGTTCAGGACAGATATATGGGACATCGCGGGAACCATTTTTCTTCAAGATGGCCCCTTCTTTGTTGTCCGACTTGCAGTTATGATTACTTTCTCTGAATTTCATCAAATGCTGGTCTTCTTTACCATTAAGAACGTTCTAGTAGTATTGATTAACATCTACAGGCTGTGGGTCATTTGGATAGACAACAAACCTTGACATGTACAGACAGGATCTTGTTCAGTAAATCAGCTACAGTGATGATTCACTGACATGAACATTATTTTGAGAACTGGTACGGTGCCAGTCACAGTGAAAAGTCTTATTGTTAATCATTTTGATTTATTGTAACAGGACAGCTTATTAATAACATATGCATGTACAACATGTTTTATTCATAATAAAGGCTGTCAAAGTAACCATGGGAATAATGACATCTGGTGCTATTTGTGCTGCTGTGTCATTTTTAAGGCAGTTAATGCATGAATTAAATTTGACATCATAAACATTTTCATTCTGCTATTCTGATTACTTAAAAATAAACCTTACAGCAGAGAACACAATTAGTAATGATGCACAACTGATGAACGCACATTTTAAATTGTGATTTATTTGAAAACAAAATTGACAACAATTCAGATGATAATAACAATAAAGTTAAAGAAACATTATCAAAATTAGTACAAAATCTAAACTGAGTGTATTCTGATAATCTAATCTAAGTTTAATAATCTTCAGAAGTCAAAAGACAAATGTAGTACTTTCCTGATTTAACAATAAATGAGAGAGACAAAAGTTAGTGGTTGTCCAAGCAGTCCTCTTTGTTTTCTTTAATAAACATTGTATCCCACACTTTGAACCACAGTAATACTACACATAGATACATAAATCAAATAACATTAAATAAAAAAATAATTAACCATATATATATATATAAACACTGTTACGTCCTCCCCTTTCAATCCAGGGGGAAATCAGGAACGATGAACAATAAACAATGGAGAAACTTTGAGGATCTCCAGCTCCCCAGGCCCAGAAAATCACAACCAACCACAGATTTCATTTTTAGTGCCTTTTATTTTTACTCATTCAAGAGTTCAAAAGGGAATAATATCAGTAATATAAAAACAGGGGAAAAAACATACAAAGAAAATATTACCTCGGGAGGAGGGTCCGAACCAAAAAATGCCTCTACCTAAATGGGAAATAAATATATTTACTTTTGGTTTTTTTTGCTAAATGACTGAAAAGTAAAAAGTAAATATATGTATTTATTTAATATGTCATTAGACGTAACAACACACACACTCACTGGCAACTTTATTACGTACACCTTGCTAGTAACGCGTTGGACCCCATTTTGCCTTCAGAACTGCCTTAATTCATCGTGGCATAGATTCAGCAAGGTGTTGGAAAAAAATCCTCAGAGATTTTGGTTCATATTGACATGATAGCATCAAGCAGTTGCTGCAGATTTGTCGGCTGCACATCCATGATGAGAATCCCGTTCCACCACATCCCAAAGGTGCTCTATTGTGTTGAGATCTGGTGACTGGAGGTCATTTGAGAAGTGAACTCATTGTCATGTTCAAGAAACCAGTCTGAGATGATTTGAGCTTTGTGCATTATCCTGCTGGAAGTACATCAGAAGATGGGTACACTGTAGTCATAAAGGGATGGACATGTCAGCAACAATACTCAGGTAGTCTGTGGCGTTTAAACGATGCTCAATTGGTACTAAGAGGACCCAAAGTGTGCCAAGAAAATATCCCCCACACCATTACACCACCACCACCAGCCTGAACCATTGAGACAAGGCAGGATGGATCCATGCTTTCATGTTCTTTATGCCAAATTCTGACCCTTCCATCTGAATGTCGCAGCAGAAATCGAGACTCATCAGACCAGGCAACATTTTCCAATCTTCTATTGTCCAATTTTGGTGAGCCGGTGCGAACTGTATTCTCCGTTTCCTGTTCTTAACTGACAGGAGCGGCACCCGGTGTGGTCTTCTGCTGCTGTAGTCCATCTGCTTCAGGGTTCGACGTGTTGTGCGTTCAGAGATGGTATTCTACATACCTTGGTTGTAACGAGTGGATATTGAGTTACTGTTGCCTTTCTATCATCTCTAACCAGTCTGCCCATTCTCCCCTGACCTCCTCTGACCCTAAAATCAACAAGACATTTTCGTCGCTGTCATGTGATTGGCTGATTAGCAATTTGTGTTACGAAGCAATTGAACAGATGTACCTAATAAAGTGGCCGGTGACTGTATATATATATATATATATATATATATATATATATATAGGTGCATCTCAATAAATTAGAATGTTGTGGAAAAGTTCATTTACTTCAGTAGTTTAACTCAAATTGTGAAACTTGTGTATTAAATAAATTCAATGCACACAGACTTAAGTAGTTTAAGTCTTTGGTTCTTTTAATTGTGATGATTTTAGTTCACATTTAACAAAAAAAACACCAATTCACTCTCAACAAATTTGAATATGGTGACATGCCAATCAGCTAATCAACTCAAAACACCTGCAACGGTTTCCTGAGCCTTCAAAATGGTCTCTCAGTTTGGTTCACTAGGCTACACAATCATGGGGAAGACTGCTGATCTGACAGTTGTCCAGAAGACAATCATTGACACCCTTCACAAGGAGGGTAAGACACAAATATTCATTGCTAAAGAAGCTGGCTGTTCACAGAGTGCTGTATCCAAGCATGTTAACAGAAAGTTGAGTGGAAGGAAAAAGTGTGATAGAAAAAGATGCACAACCAACTGAGAGAACCGCAGCCTTATGAGGATTGTCAAGCAAAATCAATTCAAGAATTTGGGTTAACTTCACAAGGAATGGACTGAGGCTGGGGTCAAGGCATCAAGAGCCACCACACACAGACGTGTCAATGAATTTGGCTACAGTTGTTGTCAGAGGCGTCTTACCTGGGCTAAGGAGAAGAAGAACTGGACTGTTGCCCAGTGGTCCAAAGCCCTCTTTTCAGATGAGAGCAAGTTTTGTATTTCATTTGGAAACCAAGGTCCAAAGGTTCACACACGACTGCGTGTCCTCTCACAGCTCCACTTCTATCGTTAAATTTGCTGATGATACTGTGGTCCTGGGCCTCATTAACAACAATAATGAGACCGCATACTTGGATGAGGTGGAGAGACTCACATCATAGTGCCAGGACAACTGTCTCTCTCTGAACGTGAGCAGAACTAAAGAGCTGATTGTAGACTTCAGGAAGAGACAGCAGCGGCCCTACACTCCTCTTATGATCAGTGGGACCCCTGTGGAGAGGGTGAGCAGCTTCAAGTACCTCGGTGTAAACATCTCCAAGGACCTGACATGGACTACACACATTCAGACTCAGGTTAAGAAAGACAGGCAAAGTCATTGGTGTTTGGTGATGAATTGTTGGCTCAATATCTGCATTTAAAGTTACACCAGAGGCGTTTAGCTGGGATTAGGACTTGTCTTTCTGTAGACCAGTCAAGTTCTTCCACACTGACTAATTCATCATTTCTCTTTGATCCTTGTCTTATACAGACAGGTTCCGCTTCCGGCGCTGCATTGTACAGTCGACGTTAGGGATGGCTCCGCTCAATTTGTGCTTTAATATACTTTTTTACGTATTTTTACTTTCTCTTTTTACACGCATAACGTCTGCACTATTTATATACGACAGAAGAACACTTTTGGACATTGGACACCACTGCACTAACCTGCTTCAGGACACTTTATCCACGGATCCAGCGTGGCCATTGGAGATACTTCGGACCACCGAAGTTAACAAAGGCCGCCTCAATAATCCCAGGCGGCGAAGGAAACACCGCGGGAGACGCGCTGGAATACGTAACAGACTGAGGAAAAGGGCACATAGTCCTCCTCTACCGAGTATTCTGCTCGCTAATGTACAATCCTTGGAGAATAAGATGGACGATCTTAGAGCCAGGATTAGTTTCCAACGGGACATCAGAGACTGTAACATCCTCTGTTTGACCGAAACATGGCTCACGCCCTCAGTCCCGGACAACGCTGTAACGCCGTCTGATAACTTCTCTGTTTTACGGATGGACAGAACAGCCGAGGCTGGAAAAACCAAGGGTGGTGGAGTGTGTTTCATGATCAACAAGAAATGGTGTGACCCCAGGAATATCTCCATTCTGTCGCGTTCCTGCTCGGCTCATCTGGAGCATCTCTCCATTATCTGCCGCCCATTCTACCTCCCCCGGGAGTTTACATCGATCATCATCACTGCCGTATATATACCACCACAAGCAGATACTAGCGTGGCTTTGTCCTCACTTCACGACGAGCTCAGCGGCTATAACAACAAGCACCCTGACGCTGCCGCCATCATAGCTGGGGACTTTAACAAAGCCAACCTCAGAAAAGTCATGCCAAACTTTCACCAACATATATCCTGTCCAACCAGAGGACTGAATACACTGGATCATTGCTACACCCAGTTTAAGAATGCCTACAAAGCTCGTTCCCTGCCGGCTTTCGGCAAATCAGACCACGCGGCCATATTTCTCACACCGGAATATAAACAACGGATCGTTCAGAGACCCCCGGTGGAGAGGGAAGTGACGCGCTGGTCCGCCCACTCTGAAGCTATGCTACAGGCGTCTCTTGATGACGTCGACTGGGACATGTTCCGGGCGAGTTCAACTGACGTCAGCGAATTCACGGATGTAGCAGTAAGCTTCGTAAACACGCTAACCGAGCAAGCCACCGAAACAGTAACAATAAGGACATTCTCCAATCAGAAACCGTGGGTGGACAGATCTATCCGTGATGCGGTTAACCAACGCACTGCCGCATACAATGCCGGTCTTTTGTCGGGGAACATGAGCGAATACAAAACAGCGTGTTATGCTCTCCGGCGTGCAATAAGAGCCGCTAAACGCCGGTACAGGGAGAGAATTGAGTCACATTTCCAGCTCAATGACTCCCGACGCATGTGGCAGGGACTGAAGACCATCTGTTCCTCTGGAAATAACTCTTCCGCGGAGGTGAGAGCAGATCCGTTGCTGGCCGAGGAGCTAAACACTTTCTACGGTCGCTTTGAATGTAACGTTAATGGCGGCGCGATCCTGCCGATCAGCACGTCAGGAAGCAGCAGACAGAGCAGCGATGTTTGTGCTATCACCTTCTCAGAGGATGACGTTCGGAGGGAACTAAAGAGAGTGAACGTAAGGAAAGCAGCAGGACCTGATGGGATTACTGGCCGCGTTCTGAGGTCCTGTGCTGATCAGCTTGCTGGTTTGTTTACTTCCATCTTTAATGAGTCACTTGCTACCTCTGTTGTTCCCACCTCCTTTAAAAAATCTGTCATAATCCCTGTGCCTAAGAACAGTAAACCCTCTTGCCTGAATGACTACCGTCCAGTTGCCCTCACATCGACAGTCATGAAGGTTTTTGAGAGACTCTTAAAGAAACACATTTGCTCCTCCATCCCTGCTACTTTGGACCCTCTTCAGTTTGCCTATCGGCCAAATAGGTCTACTGATGATGCCATCTCCCAGGTACTGCACTCCTCCCTCACTCACATCGACAGCAAGAATGGCAACTATGTCAGGCTGCTATTCATCGACTATAGCTCAGCTTTCAACACTATAGTCCCCACCAAGCTAACTGTCAAACTATCAGACCTCGGCCTAAACACTTCACTCTGTGACTGGATCCAAGATTTCCTCACCGCCAGACCACAAGTGGTGAAAGTCGGCCAGTTCACCTCCAACTCCATCACCCTGAATGTAGGAGCCCCACAGGGCTGTGTCCTGAGCCCCCTGCTATACTCTCTCTACACCCACGACTGCGTGTCCTCACACAGCTCCACTTCCATTGTTAAATTTGCTGACGATACTGTGGTTCTGGGCCTCGTTTCCAACAATGATGAGGCCGCATACCTGGATGAGGTGGAGAGACTTACATCATGGTGCCAGGACAACTGTCTCTCTCTGAACGTGAGCAAAACCAAAGAGCTGATTGTAGACTTCAGGAAGAGACAGCTGCAGCCCTACACTCCTCTTATGATCAGCGGGACCCCTGTGGAGAGGGTGAGCAGCTTCAAGTACCTCGGTGTAAACATCTCCGAGGACCTGACATGGACTGCACACATCCAAACACAGGTCAAGAAAGCCAGGCAAAGGCTGTACCATCTGCGACAGCTGAGAAAATTCAGGGTCTCACCAGCTATCCTGAAAACTTTCTATTCAGGGGCCATAGAAAGTGTACTGACTCAGTGCATCTCAGTGTGGTATAATAATGCCACAAACCAGGACTGCAAAGCTCTGCAGAGAGTCGTGCGCTTAGCTGAGCGCATCTCAGGGTCTACTCTCCCCTCTCTGCAGGACATCTACCTCAAACGTTGCAAAAGCAGAACTGCAAAAATCATCAAGGACTCGAATCACCCCGGTAACCATCTTTTCATTTTACTGCCATCTGGCAGGCGCTACAGGAGCATGTTGGCTAAAACTGAAAGACTGCGGAGGAGTTTCTTCCCCCAGGCCATCAGGCTCCTAAACTCAGTCTCATAACAGCATAACATCCACAGGACTCAATTTAATAAACTGTAACCACAACCATTATTCCCCATCATCCACACTGCTGCTATGTGTACATCCCCGGTACAACCTATTTGCACATTCTCATGCACTGCACACTTTATCTCATTGCACATCTTACCCCTTATTTTATTTCATTATTTGTTTCTTACTTCATTCTCACCATATTTGTATATATATATATATACTCTCTCGTGTTTTTGTTTCATAGTTTTTATTGCTTTTATGTTATTTTTATTTTATTATCATGTTTTATTTTTCTTTCTTGCACTTTCCATTGAGCGGACCTGTCCTGACTAACATTTCACTACCTATTATACCCTGTATGATTGTGTATGTGACAAATAATAAAGAACCTTGAACCTTGAACCTACACAGATGCACTGTCATGTTAGAATAGAAAATGGTCCTGTCTAAACTGTTGCTAAAGTAGTCAAACCTTTCATTAGAAGGGGGTGACACAATACTTTTGCCAATATAGTGTATGTGGCTCCTGACGATATACTGAGGTCAAAGGAAGCAAAAATTATCTGTCTGTGCACAAAACTGAACATTAATTAAGCTCAAGTTCAATTTATTTTATTAAAAAGCATATTTAACACAACCTTGGTTGATCAAGGTGCTGTGCAAAATTGCTTGCCATTTATAACACTATGACACTTTTAAGCCAAAAATGTTATAGAAGCTGACACCTGAACAATAAACTTGTGAAGAAGCATGAACACAGAACACTGTATCTCTGCTCATTTCTTCCCACAGCACTGCATTTCTGAGTGAAGGGGCTGAATCTACAAACACTGGCTTACAATTGCTTAATTTCCAGATTTGCACGGCCTTCTTCAATCTAGGCATATTCATAGTTACATTTATGCATTTAGCAGACACTTTTATCCAAGGCTATATATTTCTTTATCAGTAAGTGTGTTCACTGGGAATTGAACTCACAACCTTTTGCGCTGCTAAAGCAATGCTCTACCACTGAGCCACAGGAACTTTTCACTATTCACACTGCATGTACAGTAATATTTCAGTTGCTTTGAGTACTGATTGAAACATTCATTACAAAACTTGAATCATCTGAGGTTGTTTAATGGTTTTTGTTTTAGATGAATGTTTTTCTGTAATATCTATTATTTATGATGTGAAATTATAACTTCCAGAATACATTCTTTCCCCTAACAGCTGAGAATGACCTGCACTACTGTCTGCAACCCCAAAGCTTAACAGTTCTGTTTTTCCCCCTCATGCTTTTCTGTACTCGTCAAACATACCTTTGGTGACTGTGGCCAAAGAGTTGAGTTTCTTACTTTATCAGACCACAACACTTGCTAGTGGCTTATCTATGTGTGGTGTTAAATTGTGATACTGACATTTATGCTGAGGTTGCAGGTAAGGTTTCCTTCTTCCATTCAGATCATGTTTGTTCACATTGACCCTTGTAGCAGCTCAATATTCCCGCAGATGCTTTGCAGTAATATGCGTTGTTATGTTTTACTAACTAATGAGCAGTTCTATTAATCATTATTTTTGTTTTTCCTGTATTATTTTAATCAATTAAATTAAGGCTTAGTGTACATGAGACACTTTTATTATTCTATGTACTGTAGGCCAAGCAAGGGTCAAGCTAAAAGCACAAACAACACATTATGAAAATACGTCACTTTGACCTATGAGGACAGAGCGTGTTTAAATAATCACAGTGTTTGTCAAATGACCATGCAAGTCCTCCATAAGAGCTTCTTGTTGAAAGCCAAATAAAATAACAAGCTGACCTCATGTCAAGAAATCTTAATAAACGGATACATATGCTGATTGGTGCTTTCCTCTTTAGACTCGATGAACTGCCAGAGGAATGCAAGTTAGATGAAGATGGTTCAGACTCTGGTATAATCATAGCACAGTGAGCTGTGGATGTGTTCATCTGTATGTTCGGTCGTCTCCTGCCAGGCTAATTGGATGAGAGGAAGTCATGTGTGATAGCGTTGTTCATTTCCTTCCCTTCTCATTATTTTCTTTTTTCTGTCTGAAAGCTGTTCTGTTTTTGTTTTTTGAATGAATACGTTTAACAAAAAGGCATGTAAGAGTGAAATATGTTTAGAATGATACTTTTACATACCCTTAACATATGATTTTGATTATCAAATCAATAAAATTGCTATGTTATATTTAATTTTAAGTATGCATTTGATTACTTGTTATTTGTGCCTTTAACATCAGAGATCCACCAGAGGGCATCATGGGATAAACAGGAAGAGCGACAGAAGCAGAATGTTTATATCCAACAAACACGATCACATTTTTAGTTCCTTTTGATTTGAGTTTCATTTAAAAAAAAGTTATGTATCTCCTAATTCCTGTTTAAATTATGTGTTGATGGTTCCAAGTAATTAAAAAAATACATTTTTAATACCCTTTCTGTTTTCATGCAACAGATTATCAAAGATTCATTTTTTAACGTCAAATTGCAGGATCATCTAGGCTAATCTGCCTGGCTGCATATATGAATATTAAAAATGAAATAAATTATGTTCCCTATCAGTCGGTCACTCTCGACGTCACGTCGGAGGACCGACGAATTGGGATCTCGCTTAGAGAGACCTATCCACTTCGAGTGTAAACTAAACGAGCCAATGCACATTGGCATGCGATTATTGCATCCAGCTGCCACTGATCACAGCGTGAGCATAAATAGGCAGCAGGTGCAGCGCATATTCAGCTTTTCGCTTCGGAGCCGAGCGGTGTTTATCGTTCTGCTCCACTTACCTATCTGAGAGTGCCTCAAGACTCTGGTGTTGGCGGACGGCGATTCAGCGGTGGTGGTCTCCTTCGTCGAGTGGATTGCACACATCAGGCTGCACTACCCCCTGTTGTGTTGCAGCGACCATCTCCCCTGTGCGCTTCAGCACGCTAAAAGAGCAAACACTTCTCTAAAAGAGTGTTACGGGCGGAACGTCTTTTTTAAGACGCGTCTTTTTAAAGATGCCCTTCCGCCCGTGCGTTTCTGGATGCGGTCGTTACCTGGCGCCGGGTGATGGTCACGATCGCTGCCTCTTGTGTCTGGGCATTGAACACGCAGAGGCGGATTTTGTGGACGAGTCATGCCCCCATTGCGGGGGGATGACCGTCGCGGGGCTGCGGACCAGGCTTCGTTTCCTGCAAAGGGGCGGGGTACCCGTGCCTCTGCCGAGATCTAGGGTTCCCCCTGGTGGCTACCGGGGGGAGGCTACTTCCGGCAGTAGCCGGGCTGGTCTTACGGTGACAGTGAGGAATTCCCCTAAAACAGCGAGGGCTCCTCCTGTTACCGGCACTTCGCTACCGATGGAGCTGCCTAGGGAACGGGCTGGCCCCTCCCATGGAGGGGGGGTACCGCTTGTATCCTTTGGCGCTCCCCCCGACGATCGGATGTCGATCGCTACATTGGAGGGTGAGTCAGACCAATCCGGAGATGATGGTTCAGTACTGCTGCCACCCTCCGGGCGGTCAGCGGTGCCGGATTCGGATCCGGAAATGGTGGCTATGCTTGCCCGGGCCGCTGAGAGTGTTGGGCTCAAGTGGAGGCCTCCACCGTGTCCCGAACCCTCAAGGCTGGACGATTGGTTTCTCGGGGTGGCCCGCGCTGGTTCTCAGGGCCCCACCCCGGTGCCTTTCTTCCCGGAAGTGCATGATGAGCTCACTGGAACATGGACGGCACCTTTCACTGCCAGAAACCGCTCCAGTGGCTCATCCTCCCTCGCCACCCTTGACGGCGGAGCGGCGCGGGGGTATACGGAGGTCCCGCCGGTGGAGCGATCGGTTGCGATGCAATTGTGTCCAAGGACCGCTTCTACCTGGCGCGGTAATCCGTTGCTCCCCTCCCGGGCCTGTAGGCACTCGTCGGCCCTGACCGGCAGTGCCTATGCGGCCTGCGGAGAAGCTGCTTCAGCCCTACACGCTATGGCGTTGTTGCAGGTTCACCAGGCCAAGGCACTGAGGGACCTGCATGAGGGTGGTCACGACCCAGGAGTTCTCAGTGAGCTTCGGACCGCCACGGACCTCGCGCTACGAGCGACGAAGGTTACGGCGCGGTCTCTGGGCCGTGCGATGTCCACCATGGTGGTCCAGGAACGCCACCTCTGGCTGTGTCTGGCTGACATGAAGGAGGTAGACAAGGCACGGTTCCTGAATGCCCCCGTGTCCCAGACCGGCCTGTTCGGCGACGCGGTGGAGAACTTCGCCCAGCAGTTCTCCGCTGCACAGAACATCCTGGCACATCCTGCCCCGGCGTGCAGCTGCTGCCTCCACCCGGCCGCCGGCCTACTCGTCTACTCGTCGCCGAGGGCGGCCCCCTGCCGCCGCCCCCGCTCCCGCGCAGCAGCCTCCAGCCAAGCAGCACCGTGGAGCTGGCCGCAGGGCAGCCACCCCGCCCGTCCAGGCCCCCGCCAAACCAGGCGGCAAGCGTCGAAGCAAGCGGCCCTGAGACGGACGACCCAGGGATGGAGATGTTTGCTCTTCGGGAGATGGTGAACGCACCACTCCCTCCCCCGGAGGAGGGCCGGGCGGAGAATCTTTTGTTTCCTTTTCTGCCACTGGCCTCACGGTCAGTGGTACACAAAACCTCGGCAAAAGAGCAGTTTCATCTATCTCTGGGTCCCCAGAGGGGAGGGGGGGTTGTGAACGAGTCAAACTTGAGTTACACTCACCCTCCTCTCTCGCCAGTGGGCAGCTGTGGGCGGTTCGAGAGGGCGGTCAATCGCACTACTCACGCACCCTCTGCCAGAACGCAGGTAAGTGCGTCACACACGCCGACCCCGCTTCGGACCAGCAACGAGACGCCCGAGCCGGGTCCCTGCGTTCCCCCTCGCTGCCCCACCGCGGGTACGTCAGTGGGTTCGTTGGTGTCACTAGTACGGTTCTGGGGGGCCTGGCTAGCGCTCCCCAACCCGTCTCGTTGGCTCCTCCGTACCATCAGACTCGGCTATGCGATTCAGTTCGCCCGGCGACCTCCCAAGTATCGCGGCATCCACTCCACCACAGTGAGGGCAGCGGATGCCCCCATCTTGCGAGCTGAGATCGCAGTCCTACTGGCGAAGGACGCAATAGAGCCGGTCCCTCCAGCCGATATGAGGTCGGGGTTTTACAGCCCTTACTTCATTGTACCCAAGAAAAGCGGTGGGTTAAGACCAATCTTGGATCTGCGCGTTTTGAACCGGGCCCTTCACAGGCTCCCGTTCAAAATGCTCACACCGAAACGCATCTTTGGGTGCGTCCGTCCCCGAGATTGGTTTGCAGCGATCGACCTGAAGGACGCGTACTTCCATGTGTCGATCCTTCCGCGCCACAGGCCATTCCTGCGGTTTGCGTTCGAAGGACGGGCATATCAGTACAAAGTCCTGCCCTTCGGGCTGTCCCTGTCGCCCCGTGTCTTCACGAAAGTAGCGGAGGCAGCCCTTGTTCCCCTGAGAGAACAGGGCGTGCGCATTCTCAACTACCTCGACGACTGGCTTATACTAGCTCAGTCGCAGGACCAGTTATGCGAACACAGGGACATGGTGCTCTCGCACCTCAGCCAGTTGGGCCTTCAGGTCAACTGGGAAAAGAGCAAACTCTCCCCGGTGCAGAGGATCTCTTTTCTCGGTATGGAGTTAGACTCGGTCAGTCAGACAGCGCGCCTCACGCAGGAACGCGCTCAGTCGGTGTTGAACTGCTTGAATACATTCAAGAACAGGACGGCGGCACCACCACTCATATGGGGCTGCTCCATATGAGACCGCTTCAACACTGGCTCCATGGCCGAGTCCCGAGGTGGGCGTGGCAGAGCGGCACGCTGAGGGTCCAAGTCACTCCAGCCTGCCGCCAAACCTTCACCCCGTGGTCAGACCTTTCATTCCTTCGGGCAGGAGTGCCCCTGGAACAGGTCTCCAGGCACGCTGTGGTTTACACAGACGCCTCCACCAAGGGCTGGGGGCCACGTTCAACGGGCATGCAGTGTCAGGGGTTTGGACGGGTCCCCAACTGCACTGGCACATCAACTGCCTAGAGTTGCTGGCAGTACACCTGGCCTTGAACCGTCTCAAGAGACGCTTACGAGGCGAGCATGTACTAGTCCGTACGGACAACACGGCGACCGTTGCGTACATCAACCGACAAGGTGGTCTACGCTCCCGTCGCATGTCACAACTTCGCGCCATTCATATCCCGGGCTTGCTCAACCGGACAGCCGACGAGCTGTCACGAGCTGCGCTCCCCGGAGAATGGAGACTCCATCCCCAGACGGTCCAGCTGATTTGGCGATGTTTTGGACTCGCACAGGTAGACCTGTTCGCGTCCCTAGAGACGTCGCATTGCCAGTTGTTCTACTCCCTGACCAATGGAACACTCGGCACAGACGCACTGGCACACAGCTGGCCGCGGGGCCTTCGCAAATATGCATTTCCCCCAGTGAGCCTTCTCGCACAGACTCTGTGCAAGGTCAGAGAGGAAGAGGAGCAGATCCTGCTCGTGGCACCATACTGGCCTACCAGGACTTGGTTCCCAGAGCTGATGCTCCTCGTGACAGCCCCTCCCTGGCAGATTCCTCTGAGGAAGGATCTACTGACTCAGAGACGGGGCACCTTATGGTACCCGCGTCCAGACCTCTGGAAACTTCATGTCTGGTCCCTAGATGGGACGCGGAGGTTCTAGGTGACCTACCCCAAGAGGTAGTTGACACCATCACTTCGGCGAGAGCACCGTCTACGAGACACGCTTACGCCTTGAAGTGGAACCTGTTCGTCGAATGGTGCTCTTCTCACAGAGAAGACCCCCGGAGATGCCCGATCAGAGTCGTGCTATCCTTCTTGCAGCAAGGGTTGGAGCGAAGGCTGTCTCCCTCCACCCTCAAGGTCTACGTGGCCGCGATTGCTGCCAACCACGACCCTGTGGAAGGGAAGTCGGTGGGGAAGCATGACTGGGTCGTCAGGTTCCTTAGGGGGGCTAGAAGGCTGAATCCTCCACGCCCCCCCTCTATACCCTCTTGGGACCTGTCCTTAGTGCTTAGAGCACTACAACAGGGCCCGTTTGAGCCCTTGCAGACAGTCGAGCCCAAGTTTCTTTCAATGAAAACTCTGCTCCTGCTTGCACTGGCCTCCATCAAGAGGGTTGGGGACCTGCACGCATTTTCGGTCGATGATTCGTGCCTACAGTTTGGACCGGCGGATTCCCAGATAATCCTGAGGCCCCGGCCCGGCTATGTGCCCAAGGTTCCCACTACTCCATTTAGAGACCAGGTGGTGAGCCTGCAAGCGCTGCCCCCGGAGGAGGCAGACCCAGCCCTGGCTTTGCTTTGTCCCGTCTGAGCATTAAGACACTACGTTGACAGGACGCAAAGCTTCAGGACCTCAGACCAGCTCTTTGTCTGTCACGGAGGCCGGCAGAAAGGGAAGGTCGTCTCCAAGCAGAGGATGGCCCACTGGATAGTGGATGCCATCACCCTGGCTTATCAGGCACAGGGTGTGCCTTGCCCGTTCAGGTTGAGAGCTCACTCTACGAGAAGTGTAGCGTCCTCCTGGACGCTGGCTCGTGGCGCCTCACTGACAGATATTTGTAGAGCTGCGGGCTGGGCGACCCCTAACACATTCGCTAGATTCTATAGCCTTCGTGTGGAACCGGTTTCCTCCTGTGTTCTCACCTCAAACTGGTAGAAGCACTGAGGGGCCCCGGTTTCGGGTCGGCTTGCTAAAAACTGCTCCAGAGAGTCCACTGTAGACCCTGTCGAGCTCCTCCATCCCCTCGGCAGCTGGACGTGGCGGAGCGTCCGGCGCCAGGCCCTCACTCGATGAATCCTTGAGAACCGGTAGAGGGCTGGGTTCCATATGTAGAGACCGTTCGGATCCCATATGTGTATTTCCACGGTTAGCCTTAGAGCCCGTGTTTCCCGGCAGACTTCCTGCTACTCCAAGAGGTTACAATCACCTCCAATCTTCCATATGCATCTGACTATTGTCCATATGTGTAACTGCCTCTGAACCTCCCTCGGGAAGGTAAGGGCTTCCGCAGCGTCTCTGTTCTGAGCTGAACGGGTACGTTTTCCCAGTGTTATCCAGTCCTACTGAGTGGGTAGTGCCATAGCAACAGTAACGGATCTTCCTATGGGGGCCCTAACCTGCGCCAGAAAATAACGGCACAGGAGGCCTCCACGGGACACTGGAAGGGGCAGTATCCGTGGCCTTTTGGTAGGGATCCCAATTCGTCGGTCCTCCGACGTGACGTCGAGAGTGACCGACTGATAGGGAACGTCTCGGTTACGTATGTAACCCTCGTTCCCTGAAGGAGGGAACGGAGACGTCACGTCCCGTCGCCACGGCTCCTGTACCACCGCTGAGCGGCCGGGCCCCGGCTCGGCTCCTCAGCGAAAACCTGAATATGCGCTGCACCTGCTGCCTATTTATGCTCACGCTGTGATCAGCGGCAGCTGGATGCAATAATCGCATGCCAATGTGCATTGGCTCGTTTAGTTTACACTCGAAGTGGATAGGTCTCTCTAAGCGAGATCCCAATTCGGTCCTCCGACGTGACGTCTCCGTTCCCTCCTTCAGGGAACGAGGGTTACATACGTAACCGAGACGTTATGCCGTTATGGGAACAACACAGTGACATGACTTTAACTGATCGATTCTGTCGAATTTATTGTTATAAATGTATCATTTATAAACATAACAAATAATTATAATAAATTACAAGAAATGTAATAATAAATTTATAACAAATACATAATTTATAAACATTCCAATGATACGATTGTATCTGAATAAATGTATAATTTATAAAAAATATAATAATTCGGTTATACTTTTCTAGGTGTCCTTGTTACGGTGTAATTATACATTTAAGTATTTAGTAATATTAATATACTTTCTATATGCTTAGGATTAGAGTTTGGTTTAGGGTTATTTGCATGTAATGCATCATTTATTGTTATTATAATAGTAAGGATATGTAACAAGGACACCTTAAAATAAAGTCGCACCAATAATTCTAATAAATACATATATATTTAATTTAGTAATAAATGTATCATTTATTATAATAAATTAAACAGAATCGATCAACTTAAGTAATGTTGCTGCATGGGTTGTTTTCATTGCTGGACAGTCATATTGTTTAACGGCAACAATAATATGAATTTCTAAAGGTGAGCTAAAATGAAAGGTAACATTGATAATCTATATTCTTGTGTTACCAAGCCTCCTATATTACACTGTACAAATTAAAAGTTGACTAAACTTAAAATTTCGAGGCAACTTTCAGCACAGCTTTTTTGTGTACTCACACATTTACATTTGAATTTGACATTGCACTGACTAAGACCAGCTTCTGTAGAAATGTCCACGGCTTAATGAGATTTCATTAATTTAATACTTAAAGATTGAGCTGCCCAGATTTTTAATACGAAGGCCCAAACATCAAACTTGATCAAGGGTCATGGCCTAAAAATACATTTTGAATTATATACAACAAAATGATATTAAAATGCATTAAATTTATTAGTGAAAAATAATTACAATTTCAAAGTTTTTGAACTTTGAACTTTTTAAAATAATTTTGTAAACAGGTTCACTTTTATTGTTTTTGCATTTATATGCAATAATAAAGTAACAGCAACAACAAAAAGTTAAAACAAAAACATAAATGATTTTAGTAATTTGAGGTCATTTTAGTTCATGGATCTGTCAGGTCGAGTACAGTTCAGTGGGAAAATCATACCCTTAAAAGTAAAAATAATAGTAAAATTGCCTGCATTAAACCCTGTACAGTTAACACTTTAGTACAGAAACCAACCTGACACAGACTAAAAGATGAAGAAATGAGCAGTGCAAACTATTTCTGTTGAGTAGTTTCTATAGATCCTCAAGCTTCCTGTCACTGATAAAAGATTAACTATAATCCCGAGTCTGCAAAGCTGTCAACAACTTACAAAAGCTGTCAAATACTCCACCATATGGATCATTTGGTTAAGCTGTTTTAGATTAAATTGTGTATTTTATATAATTATCTATATCAGTATTTCTATTAATTACATCAAATTTACTCTGCACATTTTTTACTTTTAGTTCAATTTAGTAAATTTTAAATTTTGAGGAATTACTGTAATTTGATGCAAACAATGAGCTCATATCATCATCATCATCATCATCAAACTGATAGCGTTTTCATTATTTAAGCATTCAATTCAACACTATCTGCATAACTAACAGTAGTAAGAACCTCTTCTTCACTATTAATGTCTTGTTTACTTCCTATTGTGGTCCTTGGCCCTTTTTCATTTCATTTTTGTAAAAAGTTCTAAAGTTTTCGATGCACACTGCTAATCTTGATGTGTTTCTTTTACATCCCAGTTCATGTAGTAAGGTGTCAGCATTTTGCTTTAAAACATTAAACAGATATTTTAGTTGTATGTTAATACAGAATATATTTTTTTGTTGTTGTTGTTTGTTTTTTGGCTCTCCAGCAAAATTATGAAGAGAATAAATTAATTGTTTTTGCTTATAGTCTGCACCTTCCATAATCACTAACCCCCCCCCCCCCAGCACTTTAAATATCTTTTGTTATTGGCATACTGAGTCCCTGTACAGTCTCCCAGTCAACTTCTCTAATGTGTGACTTGGCCAAGGGCTCGTTCTCTTCCAGAAACATGTCCTGACCTGTCACACGCTTTACCTGTAACCCACTCCTGAGACCTGAGTTCAACCCCTCTGTGGAAACGTCTCGCAGCAGCATGTGATTACAGCTCTGTCGGCAGTTTAACTGCACTCACTGACAGTCAGCAGCATTAGCCGAATCCTAAACTGACACCGAAAGCCTCCACGCACGCCATTTCCCTACAAGTCAAGTTATATAATCAGATTTTTACCCTCTCGCCAGGACGCCTGTGTCGGAGGAGGATTAGGTCGGGATCAAAGAGCCACATTATACAGGATGTCACTTTTTTTCTAAGGATTTATTGAAGCAACTCCGGGGCTTTATGTAATATTTCTTTTGCATATTATTTTATTTTGGTCAGATGTTATTGAGCAATACATTTAACCCAATGTTTGGTGATTTTCACTGCACTACCTTCATTTTTTCCATACAACTTGACTTTCAAATCAACTAGGCATTTATCCCAGCAAAATAACCACAGGTGTAGTTCATCACATTAACTAGAACATGAGCCACTAATGTTTGTCTATTAAAGTGTCACATTGATTTTTGTTTTCATTTTGAAAAGTATATATATATATATATATATATATATACACACACACAGTAACTCACAAAAGTGAGTACACCCCTCACAGTTTTGTAAATATTTTATTATATCTTTTCATGTGACAATACTGAATAAATGTCACTTTGCTACAATGTAAAGTAGTGAGTGTACAGCTTGTATAACAGTGTAAATGTGCAGTCCCCTCAAAATAATTAAACACACAGCCATTAATGTCTAAACCGCTCGCCACAAAAGTGAGTACACCCCTAAGTGAAAACGTCCAAATTGGGCCCAAAGTGTCAATATTTTGTGTGGCCACCATTATTTTCCAGCACTGCCTTAACCCTCTTGGGCATGGACTTCACCAGAGTTCCACAGATTGCCACTGGAGTCCTCTTCCACTCCTCCATGACGACATCACAGAGCTGGTGGATGTTAGAGACCTTACGCTCCTTCACCTTTTGTTTGAGGATGCCCACAGATTCTCAATAGGGTTTAGGTCTGGAGACATGCTTGGCCAGTCCATCACCTTTACCCTCAGCTTCTTTAGCAAGGCAGTAGTCGTTATCATGTTGGAATACTGCCCTGCGGCCCAGTCTTCAAAGGGAGGGGATCATGCTCTGCTTCAGTATGTTACAGTACATGTTGGCATTCTTGGTTCCCTCAATGAATTGTAGCTCCCCAGTGCCGGCAGCACTCATGCAGCCCCAGACCATGACACTCCCACAACCATGCTGGACTGTAGGCAAGACACACTTGTCTTTGTACTCCTCACCTTGTAACCGCCACACACGCTTGACACTATCTGAACCAAATACGTTTATCTTGGTCTCATCAGACCACAGGACATGGTTCCAGTAATCATGTCCTTAGTTCGCTTGTCTTCAGCAAACTGTTTGCAGGCTTTCTTGTGCATCATCTTTAGAAGAGGCTTTCTTCTGGGTCGACAGCCATGCAGACCAATTTGATGCAGTGTGCAGCGTATGGTCTGAGCACTGACAGGCTGACCCCCACCCATTCAACCTCTGCAGTAATGCTGTCAGCACTCATATGTCTATTTCCCAAAAACAACCTCTGGATATATGACGCTAAGCACGAGCACTCAACTTCTTTGGTCGACCATGGCGAGGCCTGTTCTGAGTGGAACCTGTCCTGTTAAACCGTTGTATGGTCTTGGTCACCGTGCTGCAGCTCAGTTTCAGGGTCTTGGCAATCTTCTTATAGCCTACGCCATCTTTATGTAGAGCAACAATATTTTTTTTCAGATCCTCAGAGAGTTCTTTGCCATGAGGTGCCATGTTGAACTTCCAGTGACCAGTATGAGAGAGTGAGAGCGATAACACCAGATTTAACACACCTGCTCCCCATTCACACCTGAGACCTAAGACTAACGAGTCACATGACACCGGGGAGAGAAAATGGCTAATTGGGCCCAATTGGGACATTTTCACTTAGGGGTGTACTCACTTTTGTGGCCAGCGGTTTAGACATTAATGGCTGTGTGTTGAATTATTTTAAAGGGACAGCACATTTACACTGCTATTCAAGCTGTACACTCACTACTTTACATTGTAGCAAAGTGTCATTTCTTCAGTGTTGTCACATAAAAAAATATATATAAAATGCTTGCTTTGATTGTTATTAAATAAATAGTTATCCCAAAAATGACAAATTGTCAAGAATTTAACTTGGGCCCTCCAAGATGTTGAGTGTCTTTCTTCATCTGAAAAGATTCAGAGAAATCTTCACTTGCTCACCAATGGATCCTCTACAGTGAATGGGTGCCATCAGAATGAGAGTCCATACAGCCAGAGTCAAAACACCTGTGTTTTGTTAGGAGATGCACAACAGTTGTTCGGTGGCTTTATAGGTAATATTTTTATTTACATCATTTAGCAAAATCAATACTATATTGTGTCTAATATATAACACAATATGAATTATATTCTTACTATTGAATTGTAAATAAATATCACATTTGCAACAGGCCAGTATCAAAAAATGCTGGAAAATCACTTCATGTAACCATAGAAGAGTGATTATTAGGCTATCAAATACTCACACGTTTAAATAAGAAAAAAAATCACCCAATGACTTTCAAAGCTGTTATAGTAACGACTTACTTTGAGGACCTTGATAGAAATGTAGTGGAGTGAAAAGTACAATATTTGTTTTTCAAGTGTAGTGAAGTTAAAGTCATAAGATTCCAGAAAAAAACTATACTCAAGTATAGTACAAAATGTGTACTTAAGTGCAATACTCGAGTAAATGTACTTCATTATGGTCCACCTCTGCAAACAGCTGATAAAAACATCACAATAATCCACAAGTAATCCACACCACTCCAGTCTATCAATTAACAAGTGAAGTGAAAAGCTGTGTGTTTGTTTTAGTGTTTTAGCTTTAATGCCAAAATCTGACCAACATATCAGTCCATTCCTTGTCTCTCACATCAGAACCCAACCAGAATATCTGTTTAGAACTGTTTTTGTTTGTAAACATGGCTTGATCTGTGCATATTTTTCTCCTTATTCAGGCAAGAGGACTTTTTCACTGAAATATTTTACTTTCACTCGTATTTTAGCTGTAAGTAATAGTTTGAAGTAAAAAATAACTTAATGGTAGATTAATTTATTATAAACACACCATTTCGCTTCACAAGACATTGATTGATGGACTGGATTCTTGTGGATTAGTTATGGATTGTTGTGATGTTTTTATTGGACTGTCATTCTGACGGCACCCATTCACTACAGAGCATCCACTGGTGAGCAAGTGATATAATGCTAAATTTCTACAAATCTGTTCCACTAAAGAAACTACTTCATCTACATCTTGGATGGTAATTTTCATTAATTTCCATATCTGGGTGAATTAATATTTATGTATATATAATATATATTTTCTGTATTTATAACTACTTTGTGTTTTGCGCAAGTGTTTATAATACAGCAGCTGAGGGAGTAATGACAAATTTGACATCTTTCTCTTCTGAACAACATAATTGATATATCTATTGAGAAGTTATAGAATTGTCTGTTGGGGCAAATGGGAACACAAAAATTGTTGTAGCTTCATTTCACTACTATACAATTATACCCAAGTTTTTGACGTTTCTAAAAACCTTGGAAATGTGAAAAGCGTCCATAGTGTGACAAACTAAAATATTGCATAATGCATACTGTATATGATCATAGATTATTTATAAGTATGAATATTTATTAATCAATGGATTTGTCTATTAACCTTTGGATTAATAACCAAGTTAATTCATTAATACACTGCTATGGTTTTGAAATTTAAAGTCACCTATCCAATTATTAACCCATGCAGCATTGAAATGTTAAATTCAATTAAACTAATGTAATTGAACAAGAAAAATCGATTACTCGATACCAAGTAAAATCAATAATTTATTCAACAATTTTCAATTTTTTTAAATAAATTAATGAAATACACAAATAAACAAACAACCAACATTAAAGATAATGACCAGCAAGATCAAAGGCATTTAGACAGCAATAACCAAATGAACCAGCCATTTGATTTTCAGCAGCTAATAACAGTTAACAACAATTTCGCCAATACCACCGAAAAAGAACAATCATGGTATCTTATGCATGTGATCATCTATATATTGCTTTGGTAAACTAAAGATAATCTACACTATAATGACTAAACACTATTATTTTTCTTCAAGTATGAACGTTCCTCCTTTATCAATAGGCAGTTACATTGTTCGTCCGGTTTCGTTTACGATACACCGGCACCAACCCTGTGTTTCGTTACGTAAAACCCTTCACCGTATTTAACATACACAGTACATTCTTTCCCTGTAAATCCTACCATGAAACATTTACATACATTAATTATTCATTATAGGACACAGCTGAGGAAATCGTTTTAGCTTTCACAATGAGAATCTCTGATGTGTAAATAAAGTTACAGTCCACTACAGTACATATGTAACTTCTAGCACAACAATGGTGGAATTCATGTATTATATGTACTATATGTGAGTAGTGGTTACATGATTATATTGATTTATTTGTTGTTAGTTAAGGTTTGCCCTGAACTAAGCCGTGTTTCTAAGCCCTTCTATTTATAAGGGAGTGTGTAGTTTGTCAGTAAAGGCTAACTTTATGCTACAACACATGGAGGAGACTCTATAATGTGTAACTGGTAGTTAGAGTTGATTTTGTTTATCTGCTCCAGAATTTTTTTATTATTATTTTTTAATCTGGACAGAGATGGATCATTCCTATTATGCAGTATGCATATGAAGTTTTCTTCATATTTAATATTAGCTAAAATATTTTTAAAGACACTATTAAAATAAACTATAACATTGCAAAAAGTATTTTTTGAAGTTGAAACAAAAAGTTTATATGTTTTACGAGAAAATAGTCTTCCTACTTCTAAATTTAAAGCTTAATTTCACATTTAATCTAGTTTAATTTGTAAAATGTACTAGCGACTTCTAAAAGAAAAGTAAACGTTTTTCAGTGTATGATGGAATTCGTTTTGGGACTTTAGCAAACAAATGTAAAGGGGACCGCAAAACTTTTGCAAATAAATGCAGTATTTAATTGGGAAACGCAAACGCGAAGCTTTAAAATATGCATTTTGCTCCTATCTCATATTTTTCCACCATGACCTTTTAAAGGTTCCATATCATCCTGAAACCTATTTCCTGATTTTTGATGTCGTGTAAATCACAAAGTTGTAATTCATACATTTGAAGTGCCTGAGTTTTACCAGAACATATTTCAGAAAGTCTAGCCTATCCTTTTATAGAAATGCAATCATGCATTTTTGAGAATGTTCAAATGTACTGCATAAGAAGAACGACCCATCTACTGCGTTCCTGTCCCTGATATCCATACACAGGGCTGAATGCTGTAAGCTCTTACAATCACAATGATCAAACTACATACATTATATTACAATCAACAGCGAGACCAAACCTCACGTGCTCTTGACTTGACTCTTGGTTTTTGGTCCCAAGTTGTCCAATAAACAGGCTTACAACTTTACACAAAATTTGCCTGAATGCAGAATTGTACAACGCAAATTTTGCAAATGAATGCATGTGCTCAGAATTAGTGGCATAATGAGCATTTTCCACTTAGATGATTTCATTGAACAGTTTAAAACGTGTTAATGCAAATATACAGTATATAGCACCTAAGTGAAAAGGAAAGACAAGAAAAATCACTCTTAGTGTTTTAAGATTCTTATGCTTCTAACACAGTCAGATCACAACCAAGTCCAACACAGCAGCTCGATTATTAAAACAAATATTACACCATAAGGAACAGGCCTATGTCACCTCCATAGATTCGATGGCCAGCATTGATTTGGGCATTGTGCTTCAAACAGAATGCTCATTTAGAGTGGCCTGTTTCATCTTAGCAGAATAGAAAAGAAGAAAAATAAGAGCTTTAAAATGAAACAAGAGGGTACGGAACTCAAGCAACAGCAGGGGACGTGCTCCAGAAACACCAGCGCCATCGTGAGTGATGTTTATTCAACACCACATCCTCCTTCTCTCTCTCCTTCTTCACCCGCTGATAGTGATCTTCCTCTTTCAGATACCAGACCGGAGGCCAGCGGTGCTTCTCAAAATATTCCTGGTTTTCTGCTCACATTACAACACAAGCGCAGAATGATATCAAGGGTGAGTGATTTACAATAGAGTCTATGCAGCAAAATTCCTCTTAAAGGAACAGTTCGAATAAAATTAAAAAGTATGTGATTTTTACTCCTTTACAAAAGGTAGAATAACATCAGACCAGAGTTAATTTAATATAAAACCAAAATCATAAAAATGAATACATGAAATAACCATTAGCATAAGTAAGAAAAACAACAGAAAGCAATAAACTGAATTTATTTTATTTCAGCTAGTTGCTAAGACAACATTTCTCATTCATTTGACTATACGAACATTCATTACTAACACAATAAACACATGAATAAATCCATCTTAATCATGAAAACGGTATTAAAATATAAGATAAATATTATTTGTAATATTTAAACTATATTAAAATGAAAATATAAATATTAAATACACGTTTAAAAAAATGAATAAAAATGAAAACAAAACAAATTCAACTAAAATGAAAGTGAAAGCAAAAAATCTGAAAATTAATTTCAAATGTTAATAAAAGAGCAGCGTGAGAATTTTGCACAAAAAAGAGAGAGAGAGAGAGAGAGAGAGAGAGTTTTAATAATAATTAAAGTTTATTTATTTATTTTGGCAAACAATAACCAATTTGGTAACAGCAAGGTTCCATTAGTTAATGGTGGTTAATGCATTTACATGAACTAACAATAAGCAGTACATTTGATACATTATTTATTAAGCTTTGTTAATGTTAGTTAATAAAATACAACTGTTTAATGTTAATTCATGTTAATATTACAATTAAGTAATATTAACAATATTTAATACAACTTTTATTAATTATTGAATTAATTATTCAACTTTAGATTTTAGTAATGTATTAAGAAATTAACATATACTAAGATTAATAAATGGTAGGTTTTAAATGGTTGGTTATCTTTTAGTTTATATGGAACCATGTTGTATTATTTTTTTTTTTTTTAAGATGTTATATTTTAATCGTAATATAGTGTGTGTGTGTGTGTGTGTGTGTGTGTGTGTGTGTGTGTGTGTGTGTGTGTATATATATATTATTAATACATTTTATTTTATGTAGTTTTTATTAACTTGTATATTGTTTTGAATAACAATTAATTGATTGAACAATAATAATTGATTTAATTATTCAAATGAATAACTAACAACATATGGATTTGGTGGATTACATTTTCTGGTGAACGATCTCTTCAAAAGGACACTTAAAGACTCATGTACTCATCCGTAATGAAGCAAAGTGAAATGTTACTGCAGATGCTATAAATCATGCAGTTCCAATGGACTCATAATTGTTCAGGAAATGCTCTTACCTGCTGATTTCAACTTGATCTCTTTGCGGTAATTGGCACATATCTGGTTGTAATGGGTGCAGATGTGGTGTAAACACCAGGCAGAGAGTTGATTAGCATTATGGAACTGTCATCAAAACAAGAGAATAAAAAACAAGACGTTAACGTTTGTATGTATTTAGTCTAAATATTGGAATATGATCACTGTAAACAAAGGCAGCCATCTTGTATTCTGAACTGATATATTGTATTACACTATGAATTCTCACAGCTACTGTCAAATCTTTGAAGCTTGTTGTACAGTAGGCTCAAAGGAAGATGAAATGGCATCAACATATAGTGTTGTACTTGTAACATTCACGGTTGCATGGAGAAAAACTAAACTGCAATAGGTTTATTGTAAGTAGCTTTGTGTGAAGGCATATTCTAATTACATTGCTGCTGTTTAATATCTGCTGTATTATTAATCTGAAAAGTCATGTAGACACTGGATGTTTACAGGAAACATGCCGTGTTTTTGAATGCTGTTAAATTACAGTTTACATCATTGAGCCCGCTTCTGTTTGTTTACAGTACTCTATTTGCAACTTATGTTGCCAGTTATTTCTTCAAGTGTATGTTTAAAATAAAATAAAAATGACTAGGGATAGGAAACGCACAGACAAATCTTGAGATGATTTATTTAATTAATATGGAATGATGAAAATTATCACAATTATTGCAATATCTATTTTTATTTCATGAGGCTACACTAATGTTTTTAGCATGAACATATCATGCTAATTACATGGCCCTGGTTTTGCAAAACAGCGTTCTCAGGTACCAATCCCAAATAAAAGGCTATAATTACTACTAGATGAAGAAAATATTAATAGAGTAATTGATATTGGACATTACTCAGACCTGGCCAAGAGGGCAGCAACAAATAACATAAATATCAAAATATCACAACATCAAACGCAATACAGCATAATCATGAATCATAATGTAATTTAATTTGGGTATTTAGTAGAGATATTTACTATTACAGGTTTTAACGTTAGGAGCGATTAATCGCCACTCACCACATCAAACCTGTGTGATAAAATAGCACTAATATTTACATTTACACATCTAGCTAACGCTTTAATAACGAAAGATAGATCTACCTGAGTAAGCTCTAGATAGGTGAGTACCTCTCCATCGATATCCTGTCCATCTTTAGATGTTTTAGCAAACTCGCTCACGGCGTATTGCTCTGAGGAGAGAAAACCTCTGTTAAACAGAAGGCATTTAGATGAGCTGAAAAATTGATGCAGAAACCATTTTGTACTTGGAAATTGCTAGTAAATTTTACAAATAATTACATAGAAATGGCAAGAAACACTGAATTAAACATGACATTTTGAAGTAGAAAGACTGCAATAGTATTTTCTAGTTTTATTTACTTCAAACTTCAAAACAAATTCAAGTTATTTACACTGAATACAATTTCGTGATGCTTTCCTACTTTTGCAGACTGTAAATAAACTGATGCACAAAAAAAGAAAAAGTTTTTTTCTCCGGGGCGATGCAGTCTACTCAAAACCTGAGGTAAATAGCTGCATCTGGAGTCACAGATAAATTTCAGCCTGTCACCACCACGTCATTAGATGACGTCCGCCGGACAGATTGTAGCTCCGCCGAGACAGTCTCTTTTATTTGGCACCTTGACATCACTCGTTGCTAAGCAACACAGAATGAAAGGGCTAAAAGGCCTGTTTGCTTTAGATCCGAGGTGGCCGAGCAGCTCTGCCCTGTGCTTGAGGAACGCGTGTGGCAGAGAGCTCACCTGTCAGGGCGATGAGCCGTGGAAGGCACAGTCTGTTGGCCAGGGCGATCAGCTCCATTGGGTCCAGGTCTGCCATGGGCGACAGCTGATTGGTGTAGAGATACTCCAGCACTGCCTGCATACATACCCTGCTGGTGTTGGGGAATGAGACCTGGCAACACACATGCACCTCATTATTCTTCAAACAATCAACTTTGTCAATTTCATCTGATGCCGCTAAGTCAGCGTGAAATAGCGTTTACAAGCCATTTACTTCTGAAATGGAAATCGGTGGGATAAAATGTAGAACACGACTTGACTTTGTCCTTCGGGGATTGATTTCATGGACGTCTCTATATGACAGGTTGTTGGAGAGGTTGAAAAATAAGAGGACTGGGGGATCTATCAACAAGGAAAGTCAGTTAAGAAGCAGAGCAAGTTATAAGTTACATGAGCAAACCTGTTGTAACTTGCAGATGTTAGCCCAAAGATTTGTTTTTACCAATTTGTCAGCTTGATTTAATCAGACTACTGTACATAACAGTTGACCTCAATAAAAACTGTTTTATTACCATTACCGGTCAAAGGTTTGGTCAAATAATATTATTATTTGTATTATTAATATAATAATAATACAATTATAATTATATATGTTTAAAGCCTCCTAAGTACGGAAGAGGATTAGGGTGAAGCAATAATACAAAAATAAAACCATCTCGAGATTAAAGTCGTTAAACAATAATTGTATTTCAAATAAATGCTGTTCACTGAACTTTCTATACATAAAAGTATCCTTAAAACAAATCATGGTTTCCACATAAATATTTGTTACAGTGCACACACGAGGGAGGATCGAGGAACAAGCAGACGAGACTGTAACTCAAATAACAGTCTTTAATGACTCCAAACAGGGCGGGGCGGGGCGGGGCGGGGCGCAGGGCAGACCCAGACAGTAACACCGAGGAGTAACGAGTAGCCCAGATGACATCAAACTGAACAGACAGGACTATAAATACACAGGATAATCATAGATAATGAGACAAACACAGCTGGACAAGAATTAACTGATAATCACAAGAAATGAGGACAGGAAACAAACCAAATAAGGACACAAGAGGCGGGAACACGTGACACACACGACAGAGGACTGACATTATTAAGCAGCAAAGACTGTTTTTTTTGCATTGACTGACTACATTTATAATAATAAGAACCATTATTAATAACTGAGCACCAAATCAGCATATTAAAATGATTTTCTGAAGGATCATGTGACCCTGAAGACTGGAGTAATGGCTGTTGAAAATTCAGCTTTGCATCACAATAAATCCAATTTTAAAATATATTTAAATAGAAAATAATTTTAAATTATAATGATTTTTTACAACATAACTGTTTTTTTTTTACTGTATTTGTAATCTTGGTGAACTTGCTGACTTCTTTCACAATCATTTTGAAAAAAATATTATTCTGAACTTTTAGTTTTTACAAATATTGTATATAATGTTTTTGTTGTTACATTTTCTTTTTTAGAGATTTACTGAATACATTTTTTTAGGAAGTTATTTTTTGTAATAACATACACGGATGATTACATGTTGAATTTAATGGGATTTATAGGTGATTACTAAATAAGTGTACAACTCAAATTATGAATCATTATACATTTGAATTCAGTCATTGTATATATATTGTGTATTTAACAGACTCTGGTCAGCTGAGCTCTGGAGATGAGACTATTTGGTCTTTAATCTCTATGAAAACCGATGGCCGGCTCAGCAGCAGTCCAGCATTACTAAGCACATTTGGACAGCACACCCAAATAGATGCTGCTACGTAACTCATTACATAATACTCCTCAAGGGCAAGCACGGTAGATTGCTGTGTTTGCCGAGGTAGTCTAACCACTCCAAAAGAGAATGCAACGAAAAAGAGGCATGCTCTCATGGATTTCAGCAAGCACTGAAAGTAGGACGCTGTCTAAAATATGTCTGTCCCAATTGTTACACTGGCATGAAATATCAGAGCAACAAGGCAAAAAATAAATACAAATAAAAAATAAAAAGGCCATCATGTATTGAGTCCCTTGTGCAAAGATTCACCGTAGAGGAAAACAGATCACTGTCTCTGAATGACGTCTGCTTTTCCTCCTTAGGGAGGAAACTGTCTGCTTTATTCCACCTGTTAAGGAGGAAATTAATGAACAGTGCCACAGATGAAAGCATCTATTTGGACAGTGGAAACAGGATTAAGTGTGCATGTAGCAGCTGTGGGATGAGCAAAACATAATGTTTGCTTCGAACAGCAGGAAGTATCTGTATTGATTCTGCATCTCAGCTCAGCAATTATGCATGTAAATGGCTATAAGTGGAAAAGTATGAGGCTAACTGTACTATAAGATAATTATTTATACATTGATATAAACTTATGACAAAAATGACACAAATATTTTTTTAAATATTGTACAAATTTTATATTTAAAAAATAAATACATTTGCACTAAAACATAGATTATAATCTCCTTAAATCTCAATATAGAAAAAATGACTTGAGGAAACTAAATCTAATACTGAAACACAATAAAAATGAAAACAGATTCCCAAATTCCCAAATAAAGCCCTGAATGAACATAAAAAAAAAAAAAAAAAATTATACGACTGAAGGACACAGAAATGACATTTCAAAAATGTAATAACCCTGCTATATTGTGAATAAAATGTATTGTACGACAAATACCATGCACTCCAAAAAGGTCATGAGAACTGACACATCGTTCATCACTGCAGAAATAGATTTTTACACCGTCACTTAGAGACACCAGGATGAGACTATTTTAGTTATTCAAGAATTTGATGCAATTTGTTGGCAAGCCAGTGTCTGTAATATGTGTCAGTGTGCATCTATTTGAGTATGTAAGCGCATGTAAATGTCTGAGAGGTGTGACCTTGTACCATCTGCTTCAGAACTGGCAGACTCATTAATGCTTAGGATGAAATAAAGATGTTCCGTAGACTTGTCAGTGCCCAAACTGGAGCCTATTAAACATTTAATGAGCGTTTTCACACTGACCTCGTCATTTGCACTCTCCATGAAAGAGCCCCCAAATAAGGCTGCCATCCAGTCACAGCTAGAAATCAGCAGTGGTTTGTGGGCGTTAATGGTGCCATCATCCAACCTGAACACCACATCTGCAAAGAGAGTCCAAAACTAATGAGAAACTGCATTTTACTAAAAAATATACTTTAACTAGAATAAGCATATTTCAGGAGGCTGTAGCAGCAAATAATTAAAATCACTTTAAAGAGACTGCGTTTCTTACTCATTCAAAGATAAAATAAACACATTTTGGTTCCTCAATACCTGTGAAGTTATTCTTGGCGAGACACTCTTTGATTCGGTTGGCCTTTCTCACATGGAACGCGTTTGTGATCTCTTGATTCATGAAGCCCTCATTGTTCATGATGTTCTCCACCATCATCCTAAGATCAAACACTTCTAGGATCTCTGCGATCTGGGCGATCTTCATCAGGTCCTTCTCCTTCTCATCAAGCTCACCAGTGTAGAGGAAGCGTAGGACAGCGCCGAATGGTCCATGGTGGATGGAATGGTCCATCTTGACGACAGTCATAAGATCTGGTGCACCTGTGACCGGATTGATCACGTTCTCCTTGTGGATGCTGTGGAAGGCCTTGCTCCAAGAGGCCAGAGACAGTTTGGTGCGCCGGTGCATCCCACTGAAACTCATCATCTTGAGGGTTCCGTCACTCTTGGATGCCCTGAGCGAGCAAGGTGAAAGATTGGGGAGGACGGTCACATCCTCTTCCGTGTCCAGGCTTAGTGTGCGCATCAGTTGATCCCGCCCATGACGCTCAGTTAACACCAAGCACTGGGACTCATCTGAGAAATCCATATGAAAGAGGTCGAAGAATTTGGAGGATGAGGTAGACAGGTAGATCCTGTGGGCAAACAAGTGGATGTGTTCCTGAATGATGAACATAACATCAGCACACAGGGGGCTCTCAAGAAGCTGCTTCGGGCCATCCCGGTTTTTGACTGGGCACTCAGGAATCTTAATAAGTGGTGGAGGGGCTTTGGGTGGCAAAAATGGTTCCTGCAACAGTGGCTTTTGGACCTTCCTCAGGTGGGACTTCCAGAATTGTAGGTGGCGTCTGGAAATGAGGGCTGCTCGAATGGAATTATCAAAGATATCCTTGACGCCAAACTGATCGAAAACGCTTGTTTCATAGTATGGGATGCCAAGCTCTTTGGCGACCTCCCTTCCACTCTCTGGCGGCAAAATATCTCCGGGTTTAATGGGCCTGTGAGAGACAAATAAATACAATCAGATCTTGCGGTAATATGGCAGCGCTCCTGGCAAGAGCATATGCGAATTCCTGAGAAGTTGTTGCATGGGAATTGTCAAGGAATATCCAAGTTCCAACTTATTGGATTGAGAAGAACAGGGGCTTTAGTTACTAGTACCTTGATAATGGTCGCCTAGCTCGATTGACTGCCTCCAGGTCAGCGTAGCGCAAGTCCAGCTGGCAACCGACCAAGATGACAGGTGTGCGAGGACAGAAGTGTTTGATCTCGAGGTACCACATGGTTTTAACATGGTGTAGGGAGTTGGGGTTGGCGATGGAAAAGCAGAGAACCACGACGTCAGACCTTCGAAGGTAAAAGTTGAGAAGTTAATAGAGTAACTATGAAATAGAGTCCAATGCAAACTCATCTGTTAAACAACACGTAACATGCATGCTAACGGGATTTTAAGCCAAGAGTATCGAATGTGACAGGTGCCAAGCGGTATCTGTTGCAAACCCACAGTCCTTCAGTGTTTGGTGGACATGCAAAACCTGCGATCTCAATACCAGCCTGACATTGATCCGTTGACAGCACGCAAAAAGATTGCCTTTAGTTTACACAAGTCTGATGCCGGAGACCACAAACTCCTTCGGCAATGCTTTTTTGTTTGGCTGCCTCTGTGAGGTTTAGAACAAACATGATCAACAAAACAGACGAAACAAAAGCACAAAAAGGATGACATGCAGACATTCTGGCGCACTGCTGGCATTCCTGGGGAGGGGGCAACACCCGTCACCACACAAGTAAGTGAATAATGTACGATCACCCGTTTGCCATCGTACACAAAAGGAATCGTGCATTTCTTGCTGAATGGGCAAGCAATTGTCTCAGCTACCACACCACATAGTTGGCAATGCAGAGAATTATGGAGATGCTAGCAGGCTTGAGGGCTTACAGTGTCTCTCTTATGTTTCACGGGCTTGCATAAAGATCATAGGAGCCCAAAAAACAAAAAAAGGCACGGAACAATGCTACATAATAATTGCCTTTGTTGTCAACAACAGTTCAGGGAAATCTATCAGAAGAACAACATTACAGCCAGAGATTATAATGACAATATAAGTCCAAAGGGACAGTAAACCAGAGTTTGATATCAAACAGCTTTTAAAGTAAAAGATATGCTTTGATATGGCACTGCATGGTCCCAATAAGGCCAAAGCCTATCCTGTCTTCAGTAATGGTTTGCTGAAAACTAAACAGCTCTGGTCAAAATGCCTGTTTGATGTTAAGCCAGAATCAATGCACTTCTGGTAAAACATGTAGCATTTATTTGGGCTTCAGAAACACTTGGAGAGCCAGCGTGGTTTTGCCCTCTCAATAACCCAACAATACCTCCCCCAACCTGAATAGATGAGAGCAAATCAGCATATAAACAGCAATAATCTTTATTAACCTGACATCAATCCAAGGAGTAGAACACTTAAGATGTCATTAATTAGCAATTAAACAAAACACACTATTAAAATAAGTAATTTGTAAAATTGCAATATACAAAAAAGTCTTTGTCTCCATTAGGTAACCTCACATAGACTGATTGCAGTGAAGGTTGTATTTTCTCAACGTCAACAATGTCAGCGAATCACCCAGATTTATGACTTCTGTTTTGCAGAGCTGTTTCTTCTCGTCCATCACTAAATGAACCAGTCACTCTCAGCAAGGGCTGGGAGATATGCGAGTATGTTTAAGTGATAGAGATGTTGCAATTATGTTTCTATTAGTGGGCAGGACTGCGGAATGCTTCACGTGTAAAAATATGCGTTCTACTGTCCCAAACAAGCCAAGATGTGTTTGTTAGGACACTTCAAGCAGAGTTGTTGTATATTTGGTTTGGCTATTTGACTCTAAACTCTGGATGAGACACTCTTAGCCTATGCTCATAAAGCAGAACACACACTTCTTACGTTTCTATGTGGTAAGTACAGGTTCAGAGAGGCGCAGTACCTTGGAATCTCATTCCTGTAAAATTACGGATAACTTCTAAAGGCAATAGAGTGCACCAGTCACACATCGAAGCCCTGAGTAAGATGCCTAGCGAACATTTAGAGGTCATTCTTTGAGTCCGAGTCAAGCTTTATGACTCCAGACCTCAGTGCACTGGTTTTATTTTTAGGATGCAATAAAGCAGGGAGGACTAAAATTATAATTCTATTGAACAAGACTGGCCCAAAGTCAATGAGCCATTGTTGGAAAGCCATCATGCTTTCCCGACAAGTCAGGTGTATCTGATTGAAATAGTCTAGTGCATCTGGATTGGGACTGGTCTAGCACTAAATCACAAAATATTCTTAGGGTAAATATGCATACAACCCTTCTTTAGGTTTCTAAAATCTCCTTTCAGACTGTCAGAGGGAAGAATTAGCTCATTCTTATGCTGTTAAACACCATCTGTTAAACAACTCCAAAAGGACAGTTCAGGAATATCATTTCTTCTAACAGGGATTCTTGGAGTGTGTCACATTACCCTCCCTAGCTAGTGTGAATCATGAACATGAATTTGGGTGCTAACAATCCATTAAGCATCGGGACACTGATTCAGTGTAAGTAAACATTTCAGTGCACTTTAATGAATGTAATTTACTAGACAGTGCACTATTAGTGAAGTAGGGAGTAGATTGAGACTAGGTTTTTAAAATGATAAATCAAGATGTTTCTACAATCTATAAAAAAAAGAAAAGTGAATTGGCTTTGGCATATTATGCATGATTGATAACACCAAGCAAACTCTTTCGGTAAAACTGGCCAGTAATTGACATTGAACGAAGTAGCAACCAAACAAACATGAATGCTGCATGCTATGCATTCTAAATTTATTGTAAATACATATGTGAACATAACATAATTGATGTTAATTATGTTACCGCCAGTACAAACTCATACCAAAATGAGAATGTTTTGATTATCCTGCACTGAAAATGTCAGAAAAGAAAACATGAAAGCAGTGAGCATGTGATGAAGGCAAAGAAAGCCCTCATTAACCAAGTGCTTGACACGAAATGGCCATGAGTTAACATAACAGTGTTCAGCTGTCATGTTCGGCCCGCATTCAGTTGCAAATAGCTCAGTGTCTGATGTCAGAGCAAATGATGAAAGCATCTGATGGCAGGATGCTTCATGTCTTTCATGTTCAGTAAAGTGGTGGCATTTGTTAACTGAAGAAGCAATTAAGATTTTCTCTGGTAATTTGTTAAGATATTATCCAGAGAGCACTGTGACATTTTCTCATGCATACCCTTATGTTTATGTTATTTTCAACATTGTAGTTTAATCTGAATCACATTGATTACCATAATAAATAAATGAATATAGCGCACCCAAATGCAATTCATTTAATTTGAAAAGGAATTAAAGGTATAGTTCACCCATAAAATGCAATTAAAATAATTGTATTTTTTGGGGAACACAAAAGAAGACGTTTAGAATAATGTTCATACTCCTTCTATAGAATGAAAGTTGATGGTGACCAACAAAAGTATCATGGAAATCAATACAACTTATGAAGTCATACACAAGCTTTGCAAATGTACACATTTTTAAATGAGTAAGTCATGATTGGTCACGTGACACAAAAGAAGGGTATGTGTACAAATTTGAACACACTATCTTTTTAATTAATACATTTTTAAAAATGCAAGGATTTGACTTGAAATTGTATAAACAGCTTGAATTTTCAATATATTAGTATTGCATATTTGGTGACTGTTATTCTGTTGCACAGAACTGAAAAAGAAGTGATGTTGATATACAAATTGATCTTGACCTATCGGTGAAAAGGGACATTTTTTGCTGGCCCACATTTGGATAATGAACTGAAATTAAATATCCTATTTTTTTTTATAAATGTTGGACCCTTGTCTGGAAAAATGAAAATCAATCTTCTTATTTTTTTTAATAAAAAAATGAAATTTTCTGCTTTCAATTTTAAATAAAAAAATTATAAAAACAATGTACATGGACTATACAAGGACATACATGGACCAAGAAACATTAAGTTTAAAAATAATATATTTGATATTGATTTTCTGAGCACTTAAATTGTATTGTATGACTTTTTAAAACTTAGACTTCATTTTTTCCTTTTAGCTTAGCCACTTCTGGTCACCATTTACTTTCATTACATGGAAAAGAGCAGCTTGAACATTTTGCTTTACACTTTTCTTTTCGAGTTCCCTGGAAGAAAGTCCTATGGGCTTTTTATGACGAGGGTGAATTAATAACCAAATTTTCATTTTTGAAGCAACTATTGTTTTAAGCTTGCACCACTATTACACAGAAATTGCAAATCAAACAGAATCTGTTCATACCTCCCGTAGGCGAACCGCCTGTCTTTGTGATGGTCTCCAAAGGTGTCCCATAGCCGGAGGGACACGCTTACATCATCCACGACGTCTCTGGAACGTTCTAAGACCTGTGAGGAGTCATAGCATTAATTCGGCTTTTAAAGCAGCACCTCTGCCCCGGAGCAAACAAGACCACATGTGTATTTGATCTTTTTCTGTAATCTGTTTCCCTTCTGTCGGCTGAAATTTAAATGAATCCTGACAGAAACAAATCTGTGTATCATGCGCTCATTATCTCCAGCCTTGGGCCTGACGGCATGCCATGATAACGGCAAGGTAAATCTAATTGAGGGAAGATTTACCTCTTGACAGACTCTGTACTGGTCGATGGCCCAGACCGTGGGTACATGGGTGGCCAACAGCTGGTACTGGGTTAGGGTAGTGTTGCAGGCCCGGGCACAAATAAGACGAGTCTTCCCCACGGCATTGTCTCCAACAACAACACACTTGATGGTCTCTACATTGGGTCTTTCGTAGTCCATGTTTAACTTGAGTACCCTACAACAAAAGGAATTATTGCACGAGAATTCATAACGGCGCACATACACACTGACCAAAGGAGGGATTTCATTTCAGATCTATTAAATTAGAAGCTGCACAGAGCATTGACCTTGCTGTGGGTCAATGAAACCTATAATACAGGACTTCTTGTTTTCACATTCCTAAAATAGTTGCCTTATATTATAGCCACATCTTGTTCCTGCCGAGCTGGACAAAACCCAACCCATATGACTTTATTGTCAGACGCAGTGTGTATGACTGCAAAAAAAAGATGTTTATCATTTTTTAAAATGTATTAATTTATGTAAAGAAAATAAAAAAGTCTGTTTCAAAATGGTTGTGTGTGTAATAACAGCTCTGGCTGTTAACTTGGCATCTAATATAATCATAGAATAATAACACAGTAAAGGTCATCCATGAGATTTTATTACTTCATTTTAAAATCATACAATTACTTTTCATGTCTTAACTCCAAAGGAATTTTTTTTTACATAATACAATATTAAATTACGGATATTGCCTTTAATCACTCTAATTAGTGAAACAACTGGAGAGTAAATAAAGTAAATAAATGGCATTCTGCAAAGTGCAGCATCATCTCTCGTTTTCACCTTCAATACATCAACTGGATCTTTTTTAAAGGTGAAAAATCATCTTAATACACACTAAGACCTACATTTCTAAACCTAAAAATTCAGTTTCAACACGATGTTAATCAGCATATGTCAGCTATATGTAAATGTATGGTTTAAACACTGGAGTAAGGCATCCATTCATGCACCTCTATTCATAACATCTCTAGGCACTCTATAGCCAACACACAGTCTTATCCACTCATCTTTTATGTGAAAATCTATTTATATACAGTGTAATGATAGACTAACTGCCATTTTCAGGGTCTGTTCCAATGTAATTTATGGTCTAGACATTGTAATCAAATAATGAATTTTAGCTCGAATCCATTCAAATACTGAGCAAAACATGCACACACACAAAACTCACTAAAATTGGAAACTTAATTGCTGTGTCTTAAATCATTTAAACCAAAGTGGTGCCAAGGTTGAGTGCACTTTTTCCAGCCACTTCCAATGGCAGATGAATCCAAGTTCAAACAAAGTGGAAACTCATAAAATCAAGTAGAAATGGACACAGTAAATGTGATACGAAGATAAGCTATGTCATAACATACTGATTTGTATTTAGAGCACATCATCTGGAGTGTCTGTTGCCCTGAAGTTTGAACATGGAGCACAGTCATACTGAATCAGAGATATGACGGTGCATAAGTCATATACATAGGAATGTAAATATACACATTTATACATGCATGCAAGACATTATTTCTAGCTCATCTGACACAAGGTTGATTAATCTAATTATTATACAAGGTTGATTCTTTATTATTATTAGTATTATTAATATATAAAACCAGGTCATTTAGATGCTACAACAAAAAGCAGAATTATGGATCGAATATTTTCAGCGCAGAAAATGCAAACAGCAAGGTATATGAACTATAGCAATAACTTGTATGAACAAAATGTATATGAAAAAGCGATATATATATATTGTTTTTATCAAAGATGTAATGCATAGAGTATAATTACATTACTCCACGAATTGTAATTTTTGGAAACAATTTCATAATAAACCAAAATATAGACATATTAAAAACGACACATCGTTGTCTCTTTGTAGGCTGAGAAGTTGAGCAACTGTCCTACTAGGGTGCATGATGAATTACATAAGGACACCACCCTGCAAACAAAAGCCATGACAGAGTGCACACACGCATACGTACCGTGTCTTTGTGATGTGTGTTTATTGATGTCAGAAGTCAATTACAGGGACTGCAGCTTGCTGGTGTTATGAAAGAACAAACGCTCGTCGCTAGCTGGGCAAATGCTGCAAAACCATCTCCTAACCGTCACTGCGTCCCCGTCTATGAGCAAAAAAAAAGTTAATTCCTATATAACTGCAAGCGTACAGACTGATAAATACGCGGGGATAGAGTGTCCTTCCCGATCGCGAGGCTCTTTGAGAGAATCATCATCTGTCGCGAGTCAGATGCGGCTTCCATTGTGACGTCATAGAGCCAGTGCTATTAATAGCGCGCGCGTACTATTTCATTCAGGAAAGCAAGGTGCCTCATATGTGCTGTGAGCCAAAGAAAACCACCAGCCAGCGTCTTGGACACTTATATTCAGTGAAACTCAAAGCGAAACGCGTTCATTTAAAATAAAGTGTCTTAAAATGCACAACTAAAATGTTTAAAACTACTTTGAATTGACATGTGACTGCATAAGTGTCAGTCACTGTCAAGGCTGGCAGCCATTTAAGATCTGGCTAATCTAATTCTGCATAACAAGACACTGATGCTGTGAATTTTGTAAAAAATGTATATGAATTTATGTTACAAGCCCTGTCAGATGTGCATACTTCATTTCCTTACAACACCCTGCAGGATTAGATGCCAACTGACATCTCTGTGGTCTATCATTTTAATCCAAAGAAATAGATTACCATCGACTCATTTCCGATATCTTCTGCATATATTGGATGAGCAAAAACTGAATGGCAGATTAGTTCTGTTTCATAACAGCATAGTCCTAGTGTACATCAAAATAGCCCGGATCTGTGAATCCAGTAAAGAACAGACTGTCCTAATTCCAGCAATTTCCTAGTCTTTTTACTTGCTGGGAGAAACACAGCTCAAATTATGAATGAAACCAGAGCGGCGGAGCCAGACGCATGTCAAGAGATACTTCAGGGCCCAGTCTCATGCCTATAAGCCCAGAGGATGTCTTTAGAATCATGCATGAAGTGTGTGATGCAGATATATTTATAACTGCCAGGAGCCTGATCCCTTGGTTTGCTGGAGGCAGTAAATGGATGAAGGCAAAGTTGAGTGGGGCACATCCTGTAAACAGGATTATTCGGCTTCTGGCCTGGGATGCATGGGAAGCATGCCTGCTTGTCAAGCAGGTGATATCATGTGGTGTGACATATAAGTGAAATTTTCCAGTTTGTAATCTGTAATCCTGTAATTAATTCGAACAGTTCATGTACAATTTCTGCTACCCATCTGTCAGACTAATATTCAACATTTTCTGTGCATAACTAATGATACGTCACAATTGGTTTAAATTTTTTTAATTACAGCTCTTGAAATGCAGATTATTTCCACTTCGTATCCCATGAAGCATCACAAATAAATCACTGTGCATTTCTTCAGTAATTTGCCATCTCATTTTGATTGCAAATTCCAATATTATGATAATTTACCGTGTGCTTCATAAGACAAAACAAATATTTAACATTTAAATTTGGTGCTACGTGACAAAGAGCCTTTTTCCATATCCTGATCCTGTGGTTAATCAAGATGACCAGGACTAGTGATGTGGGAATCCTTTTAATCTACTAAAGCCGTTGATGTGCAGACAGTTGGCAGGTGAGTGTGCTAATCAGTCTTTAGCCTGTGGCACAGTTAGATGTCTGTTTTTATGGCTTCAGGAAGAAGGATCATTTTGAAAATAATTGCTCCAGTGTGTGTGCGTGGTAATCATTTATACTCATGTCAGTTCTGAGAGGTGGTCATGCATACATACAGTGGGTTCCAGAATTCTGGGATTTCTTCAGGGAAATTCTGTCCTTCTTTATTGCATTCTTTTTTATTTTAATCCATTGTTTTAACTGTAATTTACACAATCAGCATAACAGTTTGAGAGCAGATTAAACATCAGATGTGAATGAATTTAAGTTTTATAGTATAAAGATTACACTATTCAGTAAGACTATACTATAAAGAGTATATTATTAATATATCTCATGTTTTATATATTTTAATATACTTATACACTGTAAACAATACAAAGTTGAGAAAACCTAAAAGTTTAAGGTAAACAACTTATTTTCAGTTTATACAAAAAGTTGAGAAAACTAAAAAAAAATCATTTTTTTCAGTATTATCAGTAGTTTATCAGTAGATCATGTACACGAATTCGGTCACTGGTAAGTTCCCTGGCTCACTGCACTTTGGGACAGTGATCACTCGAATTCCAGTGACATGATTACGTTCAACTTCAAGGGACAACATAGTAGAACGTCACAGCTTGAATTATTAAACAACAGACAGGACAGATCTCTTTTTGATATTATTTTTGTTCTCTTTAAAGACATCGTTCTGTTACAGGTTCTTACAACATTTCAGCCGAATTTTAATTATAAATGTTTAGCCATGTGTGTTTATGTTGAAATATATAAAAAACCATTTGTCTTTTCAAATCTTCTATTGCGTATCATTATATTTATCCAGTTGACTGGTGTGGTTTATGTTTCACGCTTCAGAAATGTAACGTTATTTCCGGTATGGGAGTATAGTGAGCGCCGATGCTCCCTGGAATTTTCAGTGCATTGTGGGATTTTTCAGTGAGCAAACATTCCAGTGCACTGGAAGGCCGTTTCTCAAACAGAAGACCGCATCCTCCGGAGGTCGCATTTGCAGGCTGCACTGTAAAAAAAAAAAAGTGCCATTTTAACAGTAACATTTTGTCAAAACACTACTGAAAAAAACTGTTAATAAGTTAACTGTATGTTCCCGTACTACACTGAATAAAATTAAAAACGCAACACTTTTGTTTTTGCCCCCATTTTTTCATGAGCTGAACTCAAAGATCTAAGACTTTATCTATGTACACAAAAGGCCTATTTCTCTCAAATATTGTTCACAAATCTGTCTAAATCTTTGTTAGTAAGCACTTCTCCTTTGTTGAGATAATCCATCTACCTCACAGGTGTGGCATATCAAGATGCTAATTAGACAGCATGATTATTGCACAGGTGTGCCTTAGGCTGGCCACAATAAAAGGCCACTCTAAAATGTGCAGTTTTACTGTATTGGAGGGGGGGTCCGGAGGGGTCCAAAAACCAGTCAGTATCTGGTGTGACCACCATTTGCCTCAGGTAGTGCATCTTTGAGTTCAGCTCATGAAAAATGGGTTCTCCGCTCTCCAAAGCTGTCATTCAGCAGCCTCAGGTTGTTAGGCCTCTTCATGCCTCCCTGTTAGGTTGCTCTCCTTGTTGGTAGAGCTAGCATTGCTCCCCTCACCATAGAGGATCACCTATGAGCATGCCGCTCCCTTCTGAGCGTCTGAGTTCCCTCTCATTCTGAGGAATGAGTTCTCCACTCTCCAGAGCTCCTTGTTGGTAGAGCTAGCATTGCTCCCCTCACCATAGAGGATCACCTATGAGCATGCCGCTCCCTTCTGAGTGTCTGAGTTCCCTCTCATTCTGAGGAATGAGTAGTTCTCCGCTCTCCAGAACTGTCATAGAACGTTGTCAAATCCATGTTATGGTAAGTGCACACGCTAAGGCTCTGTGCACTTTCTAAATCCACCCAGTGGTAAGATCACACATCAAGTGTTCTGTGTTCTTTCTAAAAACCTGTATGGTAGGGTTACGCGCTGTAGCTTTGTGCCCTTTCTTTGAGTTGGTCAGGCCCCGGTTTGTGCCTTGGGTCCCACTCTACCTTTTTGTCCCAATATTTTGGGTTTGAACAGTGTGTCGTTACCAAAGGGTCTGTTGAGACAGTTCCCTCAGCGAGCTCGTGCAAAGCAAGCGGTAGCCCCTGGGTGACGGGCCAGGACCTAGTTACTACCACTAGGCGCTTGGCCATATCCCCTTAAACGAATCTTTCTCTGATTCCAAGCCTTTGAGCTCTACCCTGGGTCCGGTTGTCCAGAATGTTCTGGAAAGTGATTTTGAGGCTCTTTGTGATGGTGCCACGAGGCGTCGCTCACTAGCAGATCTCAGACTTCTGGAGGGGATATAGATTGAGTGGAAGTAAGCGGGTGCTGAGCTTGTGGTTGTTCTATATGCAAGCATCGATGTTTTGAACCTGATGCGAGCTGCAACCGGTAGCCAGTGCAACGAGATAAAGAGAGGTGTAACATAGGCTCTTTTGGGCTCGTTGAAGACCAGTCGTGCCGCTGCATTCTGAATCATTTGTAGAGGTTTCATTGTGCTTGATGGAAGTCCAGCCAGAACAGCATTGCTGTAGTCCAGTCTAGAAATGACAAGGGCCTGGACAAGAAGTTGTGCAGCATGCTCCATTAGAAAGGGCCTGATCTTTCTGATGTTGTGTAATGCAAACCTGCAAGATCGAGCAATCTTTGCAATGTGGTCTTTAAAGGTCAGCTGGTCGTCAAAAATTACACCAAGATTTCTGACTGAGCTTGATGGGGTAATTGTAGAAGAACCTAGCTGGATGGTGAAATCATGCTGTAGAGTCGGAGTGGCAGTTCTTTCATCCATGCCGAGATGTCCGGCAGGCAGCCTGAGATCCGTGCAGCTACCGTTGGATCATCTGATTGAAATGAGAGATACAGCTGTGTGTCATCAGCATAGCAATGGTAGGATAAACCATGTGCTTGTATAATGGGACCCAGTGATGTAGTGTATGTGGAGAAGAGGAGGGGTCCAAGAACTGACCCCTGAGAAACCCCGCACATCCTGATTTTGCTGAGTTAGATGTGTTCCGGGGTCAACATATATTGTTGACCCTGGAACAACATTTTAATCCAAAAATGTTATCTTGAGCATTTCCCTACACCTAAACCTAATCTCAACCACGAGTAATCCCTAAAATCAGAGGAAATGATAGATGAATGACACTGCTGTACAAGAAACAAACACTGATTGTAAGCCTACACTTCACAAACATTGTAAACTTGTTCTTCAAATCTGATTGGTTAATAACGATGTTGTTCCAGGGTCAACAACGATGTTGACCCAGGAACATGTCACACTTGGTAAAATCAGGTTCTGCGAGGAACCCCAGTGACCAGTTGATGTGCTGTGGATACCTCACCTCACCAGGGCACCTCGAAAGACCTACCAGTGAGATAGGATTCAAACCAGCGAAGTGGAGTCCCAGTGATGCACAGTGATGATAGGGTGAACAGGAGGATCTGATGATTGACAGTGTCAAAAGCAGCAGATAGATCCAGTAGAATGAGGACTGATGATTTTGAATCAGCTTTTGCAATTCATAGGGTTTCATTGACTGAGAGAAGCGCAGTCTCAGTTCAATGACCACTCCTGAAACCGGACTGGCTAGCATCCAGTTTGCTGTTCTGTGAAAGAAACAATGATACCTGATTGAAAACAACTCGTTTGAGCTTTCGCTATGAATGGAAGGAGAGAGACAGGTCTGTAGTTTTCTATAAGAGAAGTGTTTAATGTAGTTTTTTTGAGCAGTGGAGTTACCCGAGCCTGCTTAAATGCAGTGGGGAAGATGCCTGTGAGGAGAGATGTGTTGATGATGTGTGTGAGTGCTGGTAAGAGTGTGGGAGAGATTGCTTGGAGAAGGTGTGTGGGATTGGGTGTAGAGGACACGTTGTAGGATGGCTGGAGAGGAGAAGTTTGGATGCTTTTGCCTCAGTGAGGGGACAAAAGGAGAAGATAGGAGTTTGAGCAGTGGATGTGGTTGATAAGAGGTCATGTGAGAACTGACTACTAACTGTTCTAGTTTTTTCTGTGAAGAAAGTGGTGAAGTCATCAGCTATTATAGAAGTGGTGGGAGGTGGTGGAGGGGGACAGAGGAGAGAATTCAATGTTCTGAAGAGATTAGGTGTGTCTGGAGCACTGTTGATCTTGTTGTGGAAATATGATGATTTGGCAGTGTGGACTTCAGCAGAGAAAGATGAAAGCAAAGACTGATACTTACTCGGGTCTGACAGATCTTTTGATTTGCACCATTTTCTCTCTGCTGCCCTGAGTTTGGTCCGATGCTCACGAAGAACATCAGATAACCAGGGGTTAGAAGGGGCAGCTCGTGCTGGTCTGGAGGAGAGAGGACAAATGTCGTCTAGACAAGAGTTTAAAGTAGAGCATAAAGTGTCCGTAGCTGCATTTACATCCAGTGATCAGAAATGGGTAGGTAAGGGAAGGGAGGAGGACTCTACAGAGGAAAGATTGGAGGGAGAAAGGGAGCATAGGTTTCGTCTAAAAGTAACTGGTAGAGGGGTTGGTGGCACGCAGGTAGCAAAATGTAATTTAAATGTAATGAAGAAATGGTCGGAGATATGTAGTGGTTGCACCAGAATGTCATCTGCAGTACAATTGCGTGTGTAAATTAAATCAAGTTGGTTGCCTGATTTGTGTTTGCTAGTAGGGGGGTAAGGCGTTTGAGATCAAATGAAGCAAGGAGTGAATGGAAGTTTGTAGAATAAGGCTTGAATGTTGAAGTCACCAAAGACTAGGAGTGGAGTGCCATCCTCCATGAAAGAGGACAGCAGCCCGTCCAGCTCATCTAGGAAGATGGCTAGAATTTGCCCAGGAGGACGGTAAATTACCACAATCTGGAGTTTTATGGGAGCTGTTACAGTAATCTCATGAGTTTCAAATGAGTTGTGATTGCATAGGGAGAGTGGTTTGAGTATTTTCAATTGTTTGAAATGAGCAGACCAGTGCCCCCACTCCAGCCAACCTGACGTGGGGTGAGAGAAAGAGAAGTTGTTAAAGAGGGCAGCTGGGGTTGCTGAGTCCTCTGGATGAATCCAGGTCTCAGTCAAGCCCAAGATGCTGATTGTGGATTGTATAGAAAAAGCAGAAATGAAGTCTGCTTTGTTGACAGCTGACTGACAATTCCACAAACCCACTGAGAAAGAAGGAGGTGCAGTAGAAGAAGAAGAGATGGGGCGCAAGTTAGCAGGATTGCGTTGCCGTCTGCGTGTGATGTTAGAGCGAGGTTGAGAGACAACCGGAATGGTTTGGAAACATGATAAGGGTGAAAAGAAAGAAATGGTGAGTGTGTGAAGGGAAGAGAAAATTATTCTTAAGTGCGCTGCCGGTTTCGTAGCTTGATTAAAGTCACACAGGAAAAAGTCATCGGTCTTCACACAAGGAGGCTGAACACGACGCCTGGACACTTCCGCAGACGCTTCCGTTAGCGCGTATAAAATAAATATCGGGGGGGGGGTTGTGCTTGCAAGTTTTGGTTATTGGGGGGGTTCCGCACCGGAGTGGGATCCATTTTCCCCGGGAGTGTAATCCCACCCACAAACTACGCCCCTGGTCATAAGCATATTACAGCGATTTACGCTTAACTAAGAATACTGGTCAAATTTATAACTGTTAATATTCTAAAATGAGATTTTCTTTATGGCTTATGCAGCCTACAAATGCAGCATCCGAAGGATCCTACTCCCTGATTAGTGCCCTGCCCTGACTACTGAACAAGGGAGCTGATTGAGACGCATCCATAGGTTCACACTGTCCGTTTTGGGATTGACAACCATATTCGGCTGCTGTGTGAACGTGGCCTTAGATAATGTGTGTTGTCATAGTAATGCGCTGAGTTACAGATTATAATTTCAAATTGTTATTATTACATAACTGTGTTTACACAGAAGACATAAGGGCGAATTAAAGGGATTTTAATGTGTATTTTTCATTATAATGATGAAATGTGTTTTGTGAACAGAGTAAGACTGTATTATTAATTTTCTCATTTACATCCATTTACATCCATTCTCACTTTTACTATATTGAATTTATTTTATTCCCCTTACATTTTTAGTTTTAAATTAAACAACTTTCTGTTGTTGTGCTGACATATCTTGTTCATTAAAATCTTGTCAATGGTACTTTAGGAAATTGTCTGGATATACATTATATTTCTGTTCATCTATTCGGTGTTCTCTGTTGTATTTAGGGTTTTAATTTGAGTATCTGCAGACCTCTGCAGGTCAATGAAGTTACTGCAGCTCATATGAGTTATGTGTCTTAATTAATTTAACGTGGGGAAACAGTCTATGTATAAAGATTGTGGAATTAAAAAATAAAAGTGACTTTATTTCACAATTCTGACTTCTTCCTCACAATTTGAGTTTATATCTGACAATTCAGACTTTTTTTTGTCTCCGTTCTGATTTGTGAGAACAGAATTGCAATGGGACTTTTTCTCAGTTCGGTTTACATATCATAATTGTGAGATTTCTTAGAATTGCAAGTTATAAACTCACGATTGTAAGTTAATGTTTCACAGTTGCAGTTTTTCCTCTGAATTCTACATTTTCTCAGAAGTCTGAGCTTTATCTTGCAATTCTGACTTGTTGTCTCTGAATTCTCAGTTTGCATCTTGCAATTCTTTTATTTATTTTTTTACCTGCCATGGAAGCTTATTTCAACTTTTTATATCACAATTCTAATGTTTTTTTCTCACCTCACAATTGTGAGTTTATATCTCACAATTCTGACTTTTATTTTCACAATTTCAAGTAAAATCTCAATTATTGTAAATTTTATTCTTATTATTTTTTTTTAATTCTATGCTGAAAATGGGCTTTGATGTGATTATTAATGTTTACTTAATATTAATAAGTAAAATGTAATGTTTATTAATGAAAAATATAAAGTATTGTTGAAAATGCCCAGCATTTTTATGTTGGGGGAGTCAGGGTGATTGCAGTGATTGTCATGGTTGGTCTCCTCTGCAGACATAAAGACTGCTTTGCTGTAAATCAACACCTTTAAGACTGAGCTGCCATGAATGCCTTCTATTGCTGGAACATGTTCCTGGTATTTTAAAGACAATTTGCCTATAGACCAAACACCATTCCAATAGAGGATCAGAGGTCTCAATATTTACTCTGCTTTGCTGCTACTCTACTTTTTTACTTTTATTTACTTAAAGTTTAAGTTATACTGATAAATGTCTTACACTCAGTAAACAGAAACTCACATTCCCTGTAACTAAAAGCAATTGGAAAACACCATCCTGCTAAAAAAAACAACAGAAGCTAAATAGAAACCATCACAGAAATTCCAATGGTTTTCATCAAAATATCATTATAAACCATTAGCTTTTCCCAGTGAAACCATTACAAAATACCTTTTTGTAGTGTGTTTTGGGGCATTTTTCCAATAGGATTTAACATCTCACCAATATAATCCACCACATACCAGTAGACACCATTATAGTTTCCATTAAAACCAATACAATTCCCATTATAACCATTAAATCCATTACATTTTATAGTGTTTTGAACAGCGTTCTATTGTTTTTTTTTCAGCAGGGCAAACATCATTCAACATCAAAAATGAATAAAAAGCATTATAAAAATATTTAGCTTAAATAATTTCTAAGTAATCTGTACTACAACGTATGTGACAACTTGGCCCCAATATAAAATATACCTTCATAGTTGACCCTAATGTTCCCCATTGTGTAATTGTTGCTTAATAAAAAAATTGCATCACGCACGCACGCACGCACGCACGCACGGTGAGAGAGCCGAAGAGTCAATGTAATGTCAAGAACTGGAAATATGTAACAATGGCGCCATCTAGTGTTCTTTTAACAACAACGATTTTCCCGGATGGTAGTTTATTACATTTGCAAAAGTAATCTAGCCTTTAATTTAACCTTGTAAAAATACATATACGGTAATTCTACAGAATGACTTTGAGATAATATTGGAGATGATACTGCTCAGTATGAACAAAAGACAACAGCATTAACATTATGGAAGACAAATGTGGAAACATGACTTAGTCAATACAAAACTGCTTACTGATGTAAGATTGTGCTTAATGATAATGTTTTATATTGAAGAGTTCGTATCACTCTAAGTATCCTTTTGCACTTCAATAGCCACCCTAGCCATCAATTTCGGAACATAATAAAGTAATAATAACTTTATTAACATAATAACTTTAATACGCTGCCAAATCTTATAATGTAAAGCCTATAATATATTTCCACAAACGTTTCTCGAAAGCACCCGCTGTATGTAACAGTAAAGTGTTTTGAGTTATTACATGCTGGGATACATCTTTTTCAGGAACAGAGCCAGGACAGAGCAGGAAGTTGCTGCACACCGGGGCACATATTTCAATGTGTACAGTTGCTTTGGGATCTACTTCAACATGGCCACCGTCAGCACAGGTGAAAGCGAGCCTGCACAGGTGAGAGGACATCACACCTGACCTCTTCTCTTCACTCTCCACTCTCTTCTTCTGACATAAAGAGCGTTATTACTGCAGATGTGAGCACTTCTGTTACTTTAGACTGCGTGACAGCTGTGGAAGTCATGGTGAAGTTCATCTAGACTGTCAGTGTCGATATTGTTATTTGGCAAATGTCTTCATAAGCATGTTTCTACGCATGCAGGTTTATCTGAACTAAATACATGTGAAGTGTATCTTTAAAAAGGTGAGCGCGTTTGCATATTTCGCGGGGATTCTCTGACGCGCGCTCTGCGATTGATCTTTTCGGCTCTGAAGGCGTTTTCGAATCTGAATGTATATGTGTTGATGTTGTTGTCACGTTGTGAAATATGTTTTCGTCGCTTTGGATGACAGTTATCAATGTTTTTATCCCATAACCACATATTGAACAACATGAGTATAATAATCGTATTACCTCAATTTTTACATTTTCTGTAAAAACTGAATGGTGCTTGCATTCAAAACTTACTCATAACTGCTAGCATTGGTTAATATGTTTTTAAAAGTTTTTAAGGCATTGCAAGGGTGTTCCGGGTAGTTTCTAAGAGTATGGTTCAGTGTGTTTGCTAAGGTGTTTTAGATGGTTGCTTGCTACATGGGTTCATACCACACCTTATCAAAAGAGCCCACCCTCAAATATCTATGATGCTCTTATCATTAATAGAAATCATTATAAAGAAGGATGTTATTACTATCAATAAGGCAAACTTGTTCTAATAAGCCATTAATAAATAACATTAATAACCATAGTACTATTATGAAATATTATTATAATTTGAAATAATTGGTTTCTATTTTTCAATGTTTTCAAATATAATTTTTAGCATCATTACACCTGTCACTTCAGTCAGTGTCACATGATCCTTCAGAAATCAATCTAATATGCTGCATTGCTGCTCAAGAAACATTTATTATCATCAATGCTGAAAACAGTTGTTGCTTAATTTTGTTTGCCTAATATATATAAAAGTTTTTTTTTTTTTTTTTTTTAATTCTTTCTTCTGAATAGAAAACAAACAACAACAAAAAAGTTTTAACAAATGTGTATCTCAGTGCATGGATGCATGTGGTGTAGAATTACATAACTGTAGGTTGTTTTTTATTCAAATTCAAATTTGCATTCCTACGTGGCTTGATGGTGCTGTGTGCTTGAAAGTTTTTACACAGTGATTGATTGACTACTAGGTCATGTGACTTTTGGGTTTTGTGCAGACAACATGACTGATATGTGGGAAACAGTCATTTTCTGTATAGAAGCAGTACAAAGTTAATGGTTTGGAACAAGGAAATGCGGCTTATTCAGATGTAAGGAGCGGGTTGGATAAAGAAATCCTGCCCCTGAGAGGCTGAACAACATGCATTTACTGTTTCCATCCCATGTATGGAGATCATCTCTGTGTAAACCTAAATGGCTAAATGTGTGTCTGTTACTCGGTCAGCAGTCGGTCTTCCATTCTTGCTGTCCTTTCTTAATATGATCATTTGTGTGGATTTACTTGCATTTTTTTTATTTATGCAATTGGCACTCGTCCACATTTCATTGCCACCACAACAAAAACAAAGCTTGTGATACAGTTATTACATGCTCAGTTGAACCCTAAGGAAGATCTGAATGCAGCACATTCAAGTTGTCTAATTTCCAGGCTTCTTCTGGAGATAAACAAATGAGCCAGTGATGCGTTGATGATGCAAATGTTACAAGTGCTGGCCCGTGACTCAATGGGCCTATGGTTTGTTTGACTGACACAGCTGGAGATGATACAGCGATGGTGAATGAGACCCTCTTTTAGCGGCGACCCCGAGCGATGGGGGTGACAGAAAGGCTACCTTAGGTACAGATGACTCCAGCTGACTGGCTGACCGAACTTTGCATCATGCGGTTGGATGAGTATAGCGAAAATCAAGACAAAAGGTCATTTTGCAAGTCTTATGATGACCGTTTAACCCCTCGGTGCCAGGACTTGTCCTCTAAACCGAGAGGGTTTAAAAAAACAAAACAGTTTGAGGCTAAGAACCCCTGAATATGATGAGAGCCCCTTCTTGAAATATAAAGGCAAATCTATGAATACAAATACCAAAATAGAAAAGGATGATTTTATATATATTTCACTTATTTATTAAAAAGAGAAACAGAAATGTCATATGAAATTTTTTTTTTTTTTTTTTTTTAACTAGGCCTATATGCAGATTCACTCCCCCCCCCCTACATTGAAAAACTGGTGTTGTCAGAATACAATATAAACTCATGACATCTGGCCAGTCTTAAGAAGAATGAAACTGTAATATCATCAAATTTGAAGTAAATAAGTTAAACATGTTTTTTAACATACAAATTATTTTATGAACGTTTTCAAACAGGAAAATGTTTTTGTCTTTTGATTAGGGTACAAAGTATGGTCTGAAACTTTAACATAGTATCGAATAGGTTTCTTGACACAATTATTGCTTGTAGTGGTGCAGAAATGACACGCTTCAACTTTGCCCTTATTTGGCAAGTATAAAACTCATCTTGCAAAAAAGATAACAGATATTTTGCTATATTATTCCATGTGTAATTGATCTATATTAAGAACTATTTTTTTGTAGCACCACAAATACAGTCAGAATTATAATGCATAACTCATAAAAAACATGGCTAATAAAATATAGTATAGAAGGTTCGTTTAGAATATTTTTGTATTTATTTAGTAACTAATTTATAATATTAAGATGCACATTGCTAGGGCCTTTATGTAAACATAAAGCATCCAATAAATGACACTGACACAGCAAGGATGCAAATAAGAATGCTAACCCAGGGTTTGGGAATGTATATTGTGAAACATCAGCATTTGAATACATATGATTCATTGATAAGCCCAGCTAAATTATGAGCAGCGGCGCCAAATGTCAAACGAAATAACCCAGGATTTGGTTTAGTCAGGGTTAACTATTTCAAGTGTGAAACGCCCTTTTAGTGCAAATGTGAGATCTTACATACGTCTGCACATAATAGAAGCCTTTTTAAATACACAATGGATCTACTACATACTGTAAAGTTTACTTCCCAGAAAGGACAGATGAAGTCTAGTTAACTAAATGTGGTCAGTTTCTTGAGTTTTTGGAGTCTTAGTGTGACAAGAGTGTCAAACAGCCTCTTGGCACAAGAGACTGAGAGTGCATTTGAGAAGGCATATTAAATCACAAGCCATTGTCATGTTTGGAAAACTATTTGTTTTACAGCCAAGACTTAACATGTAATAAATGGAGACAGAATGGGTGATTTTCATGGCATCTGAAGGTGAACTATCCGTGAAATGTTAGACAAAGCTGAAACTAAATTAGTCTAAAACTAAGGGAATCTTTCTGAGCAGAGGCTTACCTTTGGACTCTGGTAATCTATTGTGTCGATCTTGGTAACTTGAGTCACTGTGGTTCTATCCATAAAAGTTTATGGAGCTGAGTTATGAGCTTTTTAATGCAGTCAGAAAGACCTTCAGTGGCATAAACTGAAACTGACATGGCTTACTAAGACGTTGCAGTATTGAGGGATGAATTCACTTTTTGCTCCGTGGTTGCAAACACACTCGATTTTTATGTAAAATAGGCTCATAATAGATTGTGCCTTTATAAAAAAAGCAGCAATATTTGCCTGCTGTAGTTACTGTCATGCTATTGCCAGTTTGCCACCATAGAAAGCAGGTGATACAGTAAACAGAAGTTTTTTAAAGAGATGTTTGTGTACATTTTCTATTTATTCTGGGAGTTGTAATTCATCAAAAGATAATAAAATGAATTAGAGCATTACAACACAATTGTACTGTGCAAATTACTGTCTGCAATCAGCATGATTTTGTACCGTTACCTGATTTGTTTGATTTCTTTAGCAAAATGTCATGCTAAAACATTATGAATTCTCTCCTGAGTGTATTACTTCATAAATTCCCAGAAATATGATTAAGGTGATTTTAAATACATATAACACTTATTTCATGTTTAATGTAATATTGACAGTTAGTAAGTGAACAAATGTTATGGTCCCAATCCATTAAATTATTTAAAAACATTACAAATGCAATTTAATGCAAATAATGAGCTGAACGCACATCTTCTATGATGTGGTATGCCTGTGCCGATATCATAATTATGAAAAAAAGGCCTAATAAAAAAAAGCAATTCTTGGAAGTATTGTGGAAATTACTTAACAACCTTTTATCCACAAAGTCATGTGGTGCAATCAACATGCATTAATTAATCAAACAAATAAATGAAACAGGAAGTGATGTCATGGAGAGGAGCCCTGCAGACCCTGTGTCAATGTCAGTAAGTTTCTTAAAAGATAGTTTGAGAATTTGATAAATCAAGATAATTTAACATTTTTATGACTAGTTCAGAAATGCAACGTGGTACGATTTCCCAAAAATGCATTTATTAATGCATAATATTTGTATAAAACATTTTCAATGAATAATATATTTTAAAAACTATTTTACAATTATTCAAATGTGTACACTCACATGTATTCAAGGTTTTCAAAGGCACTTTTGCCTGTTAGGCTGTGCTGTTTTTAGCAGTGGTCTTCCCATGAGAATTTCAGGAAATGAAGTAGGCACTCAATAATTGCTTTCAGTAATTAGAAGTATTTGTTGTTTGTTTAAAAGAAGAAATTTGTGGTGTACTTGGAATGCAGTCCAATGATGTTGCAATGCAGTGAGGATGAGACCATCTGCGTTTCATCTTGATTTATATATTCAGCAGAAATAGCACAACTTCATTGTGGATTGATTCCAAGCCCTCGATGCTGTATTTTCTCAGTCAGTGTGTCCTGAAGTTAGTCCAGGTGTTGTGCACCATTTAGTTTGTTACAAACAAATTGCATAACAGCGAAGCAACGTCCCTTCGGGGAAAGTATGATATAAGGTGGTAAACTATGTCTAGAGGACCACAGGGCAACGATACTCTTTCAACTTTTGCTATGCAACCATTTTGAGAGGCTCACAAATGCCTTTTGTGGGCCAAGAGCAGAGATCATAAATTCTAGAAGAGTAAAAGCAGCCTTTTGAAATGATGTTTAGGTCTGCAGTTCTTTATGTGCTGGTGTGTCACATTCTTCTTTCTTTCTGAGTTGTGGTTGTTATTTATGTGAGTTAAGCTGTGTCTCTTATAGTATATCCTGTTTAGGTGTCTTTGTTTTTCTTCTTCTTCCTGTTCTCACGGTATGTGGCTCTGACTGTTTGCATGGTCCTGTTAGTTTCTACAGCCAGTGTGGAACAGCTGTGATGCTGTATTTTGAAAATACTAAAGAAACGCATTAATGTGAAGATGGTAAAGATAAGCTGATCAATCTTCACATGTGGTATCTTCAAAAGGAGTGTTTTTACACAACACCGTTTTCAACTTTAAAACGTTTTGTGTGTTTGGTTACAGTACACGACAACAGCGTTTGGGGCCGGAAAACGCAGACTTTTGAAAATGGGGTTCAAAGTGCAAGGTTTTAAAAACAATACTGTTATCGTCTCTGTGTAAACTACAACAACACAAATTTGCTTATATCACCTGCTAAGCCTCGCATGAATAGTACAACGTTTTTAGTCGTTTATGTGGAGCCTTGTGAATGGGATTGTCTTTTTACTCAACTTTTGAAACACTTTTTAGTTTTGTATGTAGTTTTTCAGTTATGCCACTCATACTCCAGTCTTAAGTGTCACATGATCCTTCAGAAATCATTCTAATTGTAATAAAATATGATTGCACAATGTTACTGTTTTATGGTATTTTTGAACAACTAAATGCATTCTCTTATGCAGACCTTAAGAGGTTTCTTGCGCTATTATTCGTCTACAGTAAACAAATACATTTGTCAGATTTGTTTGAATGTTTAATGTGTGGAAGACAAAAACAGTCTTTGTTCTTCAGTTTTGTGTTTTCTGCTCACATTTGTATCCCTGTGGCTCTTTGGTTGCCATGGAGAATTCGGCTGTTGTGTTAGTTACCATGGGGACTGTCTTCCATAGTGTGCCCCAGGCATTCAAGCAAGAGCATTAAATGTTATGAAGGCCTGCTGATATTTGAGCTCATAGCATCTGCAAAAATCCCAGATAGACCTTCCTGACAATCCATTTTATGTGCAATTTGCTTTCTCAATGTCAGAATTGTGAAATAATATTATAATTATAATTTTTTTTCTTTTCTTTTTGAATATATTTTAAAATGCAGTTTATTCCTGCAATGCAAAGCTGAATTACTCAGCATTACTCCAGCCTTCAGTGTCACATGATCCTTCAGAAATCATTCAGATATGCTGATTTATAATGGTTATTAATAATACATTTTAAAAACAGTTTTCCTGCTTAATATTTTGTGGAAGGATCACGTGACACTGAAAACTGGAGTAATGATGCAGAAAATTCAGCTTTGCATCACATTAATACATTTTTTTATATATTACAATACATGACATTTTTTATATATTACAATAGAAAACATCAGTTCAGAGACTTAATTAAAACATAAAAAACATAAAAGAATCCTATGCATACACATAGAGGTGCATCTCAAATTAGTATGTCGTGGAAAAGTTCATTTACTGACAGTTTTTTTATTAATGTTTTTTTTATTGTTCTTATGAAGTATTCTAATTTGTTGAGAGTGAATTGGTGGGTTTTTGTTAAATGTGAGCCAAAATCATCACAATTAAAAGAACCAAAGACTTAAACTACTTCAGTCTGTGTGCATTGAATTGATTTAATACACGAGTTTCACAATTTGAGTTGAATTACTGAAATAAATGAACTTTTCCACGACATTCTAATTTATTGAGATGCACCTGTGTATGTTTTTAATCATAAACATGAATGAAATTAGAGGAACACTTGACATGCCCTTGAGTCTTGTGAACACATACTTGTTTCTAATTTGCTGGATTTTACTGACAGCACACTTGAAGAAAGTGTTTGCTTGACATCTGAGACCTCATATAACCTCACCTCAGGATGACTTGAATACTGTATATGGCTAGTTACCAATGGATTGCCACACATAGCAAACAGACAAGTATCTTTGGGCTTCTCGTGGACATGTTCTAAATAAACAACATAGGTAAAAACACCTCGTATGTGCCAGATTGTGTGGAATGTGTTTGTGTCATAACCTGCTCTAGGGAGGAATGGTTGCATCATTGCTCAAGGCAGTCACATAGAGGGAGAACACACTCTTGAGTGCTGTTGGAATCTCCTGAGCTTCTCACGCTTGTTTTGGATGAAAACAGAGAGTTGTGAAAGTATAATGCAAGACAAGGTCAATATTCTTTCATGTCATCTAAACATGCACAGCTACAGCTTTCAATATATGGTACAGTCATGAATATTACAGAGCAATAAATATTCACAAGATTTAGACTAGTACACTTGCATTAAGGCTTAAATATACTAAAAATGACAATAAGAAGTATACGTGTTAAAGGGGTCAAAGTTTGGCTCTGTTGGCTGATAGAACGATCTGGCTGCAAAAAGCATCTTTCTCTATTGACCGTCATTTACAAGTATATGTGTAAAACGAAACAAACAATCAAAAATAAATAAATACAATTTTTTTTTATAAAGAAATAAATTAATGTAATTTAATAAATATCACAAAATATGACATAATAAAACGAAATATAATAAAATAAATAACAAATGTAATAACATTTATAATGTAAAATATTTTTTTCACAGTGAAGCTATAGCTATAATGTCTATTAATGTCTATAATGCTAGTGGAAGGTTTATATAAAGAACGATTTCAAAAAGTGATTATATTAAATAGGCAAATATGCCGTTAATTTATTTAAACAAAACCTCTGTACATCTTACAGAGGTTGAATTCCACGAAACTAGAAAAATGCTAACTGTAGATTTCCTCTACAACACACATTGTATCAGTCTGGAGCAAATCTGAATCTTGATGAGCATGGTAATTAAAATTTGGACAAGTTAAAAATTGTAACGACTAGTTTAATTGCACATGTAATTGTGGGTAACTCTGTTGCAATCTTGAGTACTGAAGTTTGTATACATTTTGTATAATTCTTTGTATAAAAGGAAGGACTTGACCTGGATGTATCATTCACTTTATTTGTGCACGCCTGTAACATGCTCACAATCACTGTTAAATGCTTCTCTGCTCCCAAGACATGCAGGGCAACACAGATCAGGTGTCTAAGGCTGTGATCTGATCTCTTTTGAGCTGAAGAGAGTCAGAGCCGGAGTCTTTAGCATGTATTTACACTAATCAGCGTTCCTGTCAGCAGGAAGAACCCGGCTGGCACTGGACACTGGAGGTCTGGGATGAGAGCAGAACTGACAGACAGTGTGTCTGTGATGCGATGGCTTCAGTTGTGTCTTCATCAGTGTGTGTCAGCTTGTGGAGCTGAGGACAGTTTGGCACGTCTGCTAAGATCATCGTTGAAGCCACCGTTGGTCCTCGGATGTTTTCACATTCTGATTTTGGTGATTTATGTAAGTCATAGGAAAAACAACAACAAAAAAATAGCTATTTTAAGGCCACAGTGTTACTTGTGCACCATGTAATAACTTAGGAGCTATTATTTCAGCTTTGGGGAATCATTTATTAATGTTTCGATATTGATTTTATTGAATTGATATTAATCCAAAACGTATGATTTATACCTTATTAACGACTCATAGAGCGACCATTAACATCAGTATATCTGTTTATCTTACTTCGTGGCCAACGATAACACAAACAAAATGAGTACTTTATCAACTTTTGAGCTAGGTAACGCGATCTTTGGCAACTCTGACTCTACACGACAGACATTTGGACTGCTGTGTGTGTATTTAAGCTGGACTAAGCTGGACAATGCCATTACTAAATTCAATAATGAAATGCATTCAGCAGATAATTGAGTGTTAAATCCTGTCATTTTACATTATTGACAAAATTTGCCTATTTTGATATTGTGCAGTGCTTTGTTACAATTTGTATTGTTAAAGGCGCTATATAAATAAAGGTGACTTGACTTGACTTGACTTATTTGAGCAGTGAGCTCTGAGAACTGAGCGTGCGCGAGAGAGAGCCCTTCTATCAGCGTCATTCCGCCTATCCCGCCTTTAATCGACAACGAATTGTGACTCCCAGGAAAAACGTGTTGTCTGGTCCCCCAGTCCCTAGCCCTTCGGGTGCTGAGGCTATTGTTTCAGATCGCTAGTTCACGTTTTGGTAGCCTATCCGTCCACTGTGGCTGCCATACTGAGACTAGATATGCAAACGCCCCTTATCCAATGACAGAGACGCACATTTTAAAAGACAAGACCGTTAACTTAGCCTATAGGATGTATTTTGAATGTACAGAAGTCCTCAAATAACATTTAATTCTCGTCTTGTTAACGAAGACGCGGCATTCATTTCGTAATAGTTTTTATCATCAGATATTATTTTTAGCTCGTCAACGTCTCTCGTCTTAGTCACAGAAAAAAGTTTTGTTGACGAATATTTTCCGTCGTCATTTTCGTCGATGAAATTAACACTGGTGTGGTCCTGAAAAATCTTTCTTTGAAGTAGAGGCTGACATTTTTTCGTGAATCCCGCGGGTCACAGGAAACAAAATTTCTACGAATCACGTGATTGGGACGGGGCAGGAAAAATGTCAGCGGGAGTGAACGGGACCGGGAATAGTAATGATACACAAATATAAATAAAACTATAAACTGTATATTTTAATTCTGAACTCAATCCCTGACTTTTTATGCTCTCCTCCTGTTCCCCTTCATGGGAACTCGAACTGCGTCCCCTAGGGGTCGCTACGGGGAACGCCCTCAGCATGACTCGGTCTGAAGATACACATGTAAAAACACCACCTGTTGGCCGGCGACAGCCCATGACGTCACTACCGGCGTGCCACAATATAAGTGCCGCCGGGAGAATACATCATCAGCTTTTTCGTCTTCACTGACTGGCTTGTTTGAAGCGTGCAGAGTGAATCTGGTAAGAGTACAGTTTTCTAACTCTACTATGGCGAGCACTAGCAAGGCGTTTAGGAAGTGTGTGGATCCGTGTCCTCGTTATTTGACACCCGATGACACACACGACTGTTGCGTCTTTTGTTTGGGCATGGAGCACGCACGCGATGTCCTTGAGGGGGCGGTTTGCGTGCATTGTGAGCGGCTCTCTATGAGGAAGCTCAGCTCTCGCCTGTCCCTCTTTTCGAGGAAAGAGGGGCAGCCGTCTGCTTCCCGCGATTCAAGACCCACCGTTGCCGAGGCACGGAGGCGAATGAAATCGTGGGGTTCGCAGTTGGATGTGGCCGATGTGTTGGAAAGGGACCGCCCCTTTTCGCGCGTCGGCCGAGAACGAGAGTGAGCTGCTGGATTGTGATGATGCGATCTTTCTGACATCATCAGATGCAGCAGCTAGTGCTCCGCTGCATATGAACGAGTTTTTGGAGGTTATGGATCATAAAAATAAATCTAAAATAACCCCCAGCTCGAGTGAGCCTTCCTTTCTTCATAAATCTCGATGTGGAGGTTGAGAAGGAGTGGGAAAAGTTATTTTTTCTCGTATTCATAGGTTTCAGCATACTAGTTATGCTGACACTGAGGGGATGCGTGAAAATGGCTATGAGGGGATGCCCCCTTTGCAAGAGATGATAACCAGCTTATCTCTCTGTGGCGAGACATCCTCTCTCAAGGCTCCCTCCTGGCCATCTAAGCCCCTGAATCTCGCTTAAATGGCAGGGCATATGCAGCAGCAGGTCAGACCGTCGCTTCGTTGCACACGAAGGCGTACCAGACTGACCTGCTGAAAGTCCTGGATAAAGTCCAGGTCTGAGCCCGAACAACCAGGGGTCCTAGCCCATCTCGGTCTGAGGATCAGAGATGGGCTTAGAAGGCTAGTCTCGCGACTCATGCCCCTCCCCCTCCTGCGGCTAGGGTGAGACAGAGGCGCGGGTCAGAGAGAGGCAAGCCCTCTCATTCCTCTCTAATTCCCCTGTAACCACCGTAAACTCCACCGACCGAGGTTAGGTGGAAGTTTCCTGCCAAGCACCTAGAGGCGCTCCCTTGTGAGCGGCGGAGTTCCCTCTCATTCTGAGGAATGAGTTCTCCGCTCCTCAGAGCTCTGTGATAGGTCGCTCTCCGTGCTGGTCGAGCTAGCATTGCTCCCCTCACTATAGAGGGTTATCTATGAGCATGCCGCTCCCTGCTGAGCGTCTGAGTTCCTTCTCATTCTGAGGGATGAGTTCTCCGCTCTCCAGAGCTCGATATAGGTAGCATTATAGGCTCTCATTCTGAGGAATGAGTTCCCAACTAAGAACTGCAGTCAGGCTGGACCTATGATGATTTCAGGCAGGTTCTGTATTCTCGAACTGCCTTACTGATGGTCTGGACGTGAGTCCCCTCGGAGGTTTCTGCGGATCCTCCTGGATCTTCAGTCATTCTGGTCACCACTGCAAGGGTAGAGCCAGCATTACTCCCCTCACGATAAGAGGGTTACCTAGGAGTATGCCGCTCCCTTCTGAGCGGCGGAGTGTCTTTTCATTCTGAGGAATGAGTTCTCCACTCTCCAGAGCTCGTTATAGGTAGAGCTAGCATTGCTCCCCTCGTTAGAGGGTCACCTGTGAGCATGCCGCTCCCTGCGGAGCGTCTGAGTTCCCACTCATTCTGAGGAATGAGTTCTCCGCTCCTCAGAGCTCTGTGATAATCGCTCTCCTTGCTGGTCGAGCTAGCATTGCTCCCCTCACTATAGAGGGTTATCTATGAGCATGCCGCTCCCTGCTGAGCGTCTGAGTTCCTTCTCATTCTGAGGAATGAGTTCTCCGCTCTCCAGAGCTCGTTATAGGTAGAGCCAGCATTACTCCCCTCATTAGAGGGTCATTTTTGAGCATGCCGCTCCCTGCGGAGCGTCTGAGTTTCCCTCTCATTCTGAGGAATGAGTTCTCCGCTCCTCCGAGCTCTGTGATCTCTCTTGCTGGTCGAGCTAGCATTGCTCCCCTCACTATAGAGGGTTATCTATGAGCATGCCACTCCCTGCTGAGCGGGGAGTCCCTCTCATTCTGAGGAATGAGTTCCCCGCTCTCCAGAGCTCATGGTTGGGCTTGCCGCTCCCTTCTGAGCGGCGGAGTGCCTTCTCATTCTGAGGAATGAGTTCTCCACTCTCCAGAGCTCGTTATAGGTCTCACTCTGAGGAGTGAGTTCTCCGCTCTAGAGCTCCTCATTGGTAGCTGAGTTCCTCTCATTCCGAGGAATGAGTTCTCCGCTCTCCAGGGCTCGCCGTCGGTAGAGCTAGCACTGCTCCCCTCAACCGGAGGGTCACCTATGAGCATGCCGCTCCCTTCTGAGCGTCCGAGTTTCTCCGCCCCCCAGAGCTCTGTGATAGGTCGCTCGCCTTGTTGGTCGAGCCAGCATTGCTCCCCTCAACCAGAGGGTCATCTATGAGCTTGCCGCTCCCTTCTGAGCGTCTGAGTTCCCTCTCACTCCGAGGAATGAGTAGTTCTCCGCTCCAGGGCATAGAACGTTCTTCTAATAAGTGCACACGCGAGACTTTGGGCACTTTCTAAAATCCACTCAGTGGTAAATCCGCACATCAAGGTTCTGCGTTCTTTCTAAAAATCCCGAAAGGGTAGGGTTACGCGCACAGCTTCGTGCCCTTTTTTGAGTTGGTTAAAGCCCCGGCTTGTGCCTTGGGCCCCGCTCCCCTGTCCCATATATGTTGGGTCCAAAAAAGAAAAAAAAAGGGAAAAGAAAGGGGTGTACGCTACCAAGAGGTCTGTTGAGACAGTTCCCTCGGTAAGCTTGAGAGCAAGTGGTAACCCCTGAGTGATCGGCCAGGACCTAGTGAGCCAGTTGCCTGGCCATATCCCCTTAAAAGGAATCTTTTTCTGATTCCAAGACTTTGAGCTCTACCCTAGGCCCGGTAATCCCGGCACCTAGAACAGGTAAGTACTAGGGTATGCAGCTCAGGCCGTTGGCCGAAGGGGATAATATCACTGACAGCATCAGCCGTCCCAGGGGCAACTCCCTTAGCCGGGTAGAGCTGGCTTAGTGCTCGCCTTTTTTGAGAAATTGGCTTGCATTCCCCTCAGCATGGTGAAGTGGGTATAACGTTCCCCGTAGCGACCCCTAGGGGACGCAGTTCGAGTTCCCATGAAGGGGAACGTCTCAGGTTACGTATGTAACCATGGTTCCCCGAGTGGGGAACGAGACACTGCGTCCCCTAGGATTCGAGCCATGCTTCGGACGCAAGCTTCAGACGAAGAAGCTGATGATGTATTCTCCCAGCGGCACTTATATTGTGGCACGCCGGTAGTGACGTCATGGGCTGTCGCCGGCCAACAGGTGGTGTTTTTACATATGTATCTTCAGACCGAGTCACGCTGAGGGCGTTCCCCGTAGCGACCCCTAGGGGACGCAGTGTCTCGTTCCCCACTCGGGGAACCATGTTTACATACGTAACCTGAGACGTTTGCTTTGGTGTGGCTGGTTAAGTGAATGACGCAGTCCGTGATGGACAGATTGTTAACGGCTGGTCTATGTGGTAATACACTCGGGCAGGACATCCAAACGCTCACCTATCATTCATCAACCTCAAATATGGCTTTTCATCTGAAAGATGTATGTAGTAACAACTTTACATGGCCGCTCAATATGATGTTAATCTAGATAAATGTGCGCTATTGAAGTGTTTGTGTGGAGAGTGGAAGCTGAATAGTGCGCTCGCTGCAGGACTAAGGTGGGCACGCTGTGATCTGTACTGTATTTTTAATGTAACTGACAGGTTCCGGCCCCCCAAAAAAAACACGGGAGTTGGAGGGAATGGTAGTCATTCTTCCGGGATTTTCTCCCAGTTTTTTCGTGGGATTGGGACGGGAGGAGATTCTTTTTTGTGGGAGTGGGACGGGAGAGGTTTGAAAATCCACTCCTGTGTCACCCTCTAGTTTGAAGGGCTATCTGGCCCTTACCCTTACCCCTATCCCTCCAACCAAAAGAGAATCGAGACACCTCTACCCCTTCACGTGAACGCGCAAAACGGAGGGGTAGGGGGGAGGGCTAAGGGGTAGAAATGGGATTGGGCCTTAGTTTAAATAGACACTCTGTAAAATTAAACTACTACTGCTAATAATAAGGGTTTAAAAAGCAAGAATAAAGTATTTTGCTATTTAACAATTACATATTAAACTTATTTATTTGTTGGAAATGATTTAGTTTGGAAATTAATATTTGTTTTAAATAATGGAATTCCTTATTTTTTCAGTTTTGGCAATACTTTTCAAACTAATGTGATGCTTCTGTTGGATTTGCCTCACAATATCTGTGCTCTTTACAAGGTCCTTTGTATCTGCCAAGAACATAGATGAAAGGTTGTTCTGTTGATTGACATATTCATAGAAATGGAGAGTCATCTTTTTGTAATTGAATTTCCCACGTTATTTGTGCACTGCACAGTGCAGTTAGCCAATGCTAACAAGCCACATGTCAGCTTTGATAAGTGTGTTATATAAATTCATTAGCAACTCGAGCACTTCACAACACATAACCCCTCAGACAAAGTTGAGTACCGTTTGTTTTCCTAAGTCTTCAAATTATGTTTCTATTGTACAGTGGCTTTAGATCTAAACTGAATATTTGCATTATCATTCTTTCAGAAAGTCAATCCATGGGAAGGGCAGGTTCATGCAGGCAGAATGAGGTGGAGATTTACGGGCAGATGTGTGTTAATGACAAAACAGCATCTTCATACCTCACAGCCTGCTGCCAGTCCTGTTTTTACTGGAATTCACAACAGATGGATTAAATGCAACTAATGTGTTGATGCGTTTGCACTTGGTGCTAATCAGCCTGACATTTTTTTTACATGTCTACACATTAAAGTGGAAACAAAATAAAAATATTAATTATACATTATCACTATTTTTAATGATATACTAATTCAATACAAACTAAGCATACAGTCAACATTCAGTTAAAACTAAATTATGACCAAGACTAGTTTGCTTACACAGCAAGGCTTTCATTTAATGGTTCTTGTATGATTAAATGTAATTTTCATTTAGTGGCCTAATGGTTAGAGAGTCAGACTCGTAATCAAAAGGTTGTGAGTTCGAGTCTCGGGCCAGCAGGGATTGTAGGTGAGGGGAGTGAATGTACAGCGCTCTCTCCACCCTCAATACCACGACTGAGGTGCCCTTGAGCAAGTCACCGAACCCCCAACTGCTCCCCGGGCGCCGCAGCATAGATGGCTGCACACTGCTCCGTGTGTGTGTGTGTCCACTGTGTGTGTGTGTGCAATGCAGAGCACGAATTCCGAGTATGGGTCACCATACTTTGCTGTATGTCACGTCACTTTCATTAGGGTTATTCTATTAATATTTTTATATTCTGTGTTTTCATTTACATTTTAGTTAAAGTTTTAGTCACTTTTTATCAGTGTGTTTTAGCCATTTTTTTTATAGTTTTTTTATTAATTCTATTAGTTTTTAACTTTTTTTTAGCAAAAATAAAACTAAATAAAGCTATATTTGTATCTGCGTAAAATTTATTGTATACATGATTTAAATAATGTTCAGTAAAATCACTAATAGTCAGTTTGCATAACAAAAAACATTCACATAAAAACATTATAAATTTCTAAAAATATACATTATAACAATTATTAATGCATTAGTTTGTTTTGAAGGTTTATGCAATATTCTGGGTACCATTTATATAATAAATTTGGTCTCATTCTGTAAGATGTAATTATCTTATCTGATGACATTCAAAATATGTTTTCACAAATAGAATGTTGTAAATTTTAATTAATTGCTGATTGATGATTTTACTAATGTTTTAGTTATAGAACTGGTATTTCAGTTTCAGTTATCAAGAAAACATCGACACTAAGCATTAAGAGCCTTTGCTAGACGCTTTGAAGTGTTAAAAAAGCGTGTGCAATATAACTTCCCAATTGTCACATCTAATCTCTTTTCCCATAAATCTTCATGCTTCAGTGCGAGCCGCCCAGACCTCCGAGGTGTGGCCATAATAAGCAGATCAGGGTGTTGATAGCGTTTTTTGGAGTTCAGCCTACATGTACAGTCATATGAGTACATGGCTAGAAGGCACATTATAAACCTGACACACCTTCAGTGAGGCGATTGTTTACTTTTGTAATACTCTATTTGATCCTTCCCTGAATTAAGAAAGGCTGGAGTTGTATGTCCATATGTCCATTTTAATTGTGGTAAATTAAGTCGTTAGATGTCTCAGAATTACTGCATATTTTGTGTGTTGATGTATTTGTTTTCTTTTATGGACAACAAATGTATTTTTCCACCACCGGCACAGTATACAGTGACATCACCGCTTTGACCGCAGTGACATCATCAACAACATGATAAATGTTCAATTACTTGCTGACACGACCGATCTTAGAGGTTACTGTACATCATGAGGTCATGTGTTAAGTAATGCCTGAACTGATGACCTCAGTATCACAACATCATTGTTGAAACTCAAACGTGGTGTCACATTTCTTCCTCTTTCAGAATAGTCCATTGTAGGGCAAAAAACAATACTTGAGTGCTGGTCAACTTTAAAGCTTTTACCTTTATCAAGCACCATTTCAACAATTATTCACACTGGTTAAACTTTTGGAATGTGGATTTTTCTTGAAATGTTGACAGAAGCTATTGACTTCCATGCTATTGTTTTTTCCCCCATACTATGGAAGTTAATAGCTGGGTTTCCATCATAAGTTGTAAATTTAACTTGTGCAAAAAATTGGAGTATCACATACAACATTTGATTTACTGAAATACAAAATCTTTCACTGTACTGTGATGTATAGATCTGGCTAGTCATGAGATACAAGCCTAAATATAATTAATGAAGACATAATAAGTCACTGTAGATTGATGAGCAAATCAGATAATGTGAAGATAGGCAGTTTGTATGACATATGATTCTCCTCGACGCCAGCCGGTGTAATCAAATTCTCTTCCATTTAGTCTGATCTGGTTATATATGACGCGGCATGCCATTTTCTGATATCCTGAGCTGCTACAAAGACATTCTGAAATCCTGTTGTTTAATATTGTGTAAGCTCTCTTGCTTAATACAAATGGCAGGTATTAATAACAAAATATAAAACAGAATCAAGTCATTTTTGAAGCTTGAGAACTGACTCTCTTGCCAAACTCCTTCTAGCTATCACTTACTGATACTTGTTTGTTTTACACACCTTACGTACATACTATGGCTTTAATCCAAACCATAACTATGTAACGTCTACAAGGTCACTAACCTTCGAGGCAGGGTTATAATAATAATACATGTTCACTATTCATACAATTCTCTATACCAGTTTCTACACCTGCAAAAATAAACATGCTATTTTACATTCTTAGATTAAAAAGTTAAATATTAATAGAATTATAAATATTGAAATACAAACAGTGGAATGCAGACTTTAAGTATTTGTTAATAATGGGACTAAAAATTCAAAAGTTAAATATCAATATGAATATAGGAAAACTGAAAGTGGAATGTAGTCTTCAAGTATTTGGTCATTAAGTAATTCCATTTATTTAGCTTTATCAGCCGTCTTGGATAAACTTGTTCACTGAGCTTTTTCAATGAATTATAGAAATGTGTTAATTTACTATTGACCTGAAGACATCTTACAATGCTGTCAAAGTAGCCTGTTTACTAGGTTTCAGAACAGATTTGGAATTTGTCGAAATATATGCTGTGGCAAATATGAAAGAGTTGATTAAATTGAATTGATGCATGCCTACGCAATTTATTATTCAGTTATTTACTTTCACTTTCAAGTCTCTTATGCTCACCAAAGCTACATTCATTTGATCAGACATGAGTAAGATATTTTTTAACATTTACATTTATGCATTTAGCAGACGCTTTTATCCAAAGCGACTTACAGTGCATTCAGGATATACATTTTTTGTCAGTACAGGTGTTCCCTGGGAATCGAACCCATAACCTTTGCACTGCTAACACAATGCTCTAACCACTGAGCCACAGGAACATGGCTGTTTCTTTATTATACAGTAATATCTAAAAATATTACTGCAATTGCATCTGTTTTCTATTTTAATTTATTTTTAAATGTAATTTATTTCTGTGATGTCAAAGCTGAATTTTCAGCATCATTACTCCAGTCTTCGGTGTCACATGGTGCTTCAGAAATCATTCTAATATGCTGATTTGCTGCTCAGGAAACTTTTCATATTATTAATGTAGAAAAATGTTGATACACTTTTCAAAAGTTTAGGGTAAGCAAGTTTTTTTTAAGGTGCCATAGAATGCATTGATACGATATTTTAAATTGTTATCTTATATCCACACAGAAGGTATGTGGCTTAGGTAAGGGCAAAAGACCTCCAGAAACAGTTTTACATGTCCATTTACACCCCTAGAATTTGTCCCTAGAATTAAATTGTCTGTTATGACCTTATTTGGAAGGGTCATGAATAATAATATTGAGTTCTGCTCTGATTGGCTGTTTTACAGCGCGGCTCAATGTTGAGCTCTGCTCTGATTGGCTGTGTTACCGTGCGGCTCAATGTCGAGCTCTGCTCTGATTGGCTGTGTTATCATGCGGCTCAATGTTGAGTTCTGCTCTGATTGGCTGTTTTACAGCGCGGCTCAATGTTGAGTTCTGCTCTGATTGGCTGTTTTACAGCGCGGCTCAATGTTGAGTTCTGCTCTGATTGGCTGTTTTACAGTGCGGCTCAATGTTGAGCTCTGCTCTGATTGGCTGTTTTACAGCGCGGCTCAATGTTGAGCTCTGCTCTGATTGGCTGTTTTACAGCGCGGCTCAATGTTGAGTTCTGCTCTGATTGGCTGTTTTACAGTGCGGCTCAATATTGAGTTCTGCTCTGATTGGCTGTTTTACAGCGCGGCTCAATGTTGAGCTCTGCTCTGATTGGCTGTTTTACAGTGCGGCTCAATGTTGAGCTCTGCTCTGATTGGCTGTTTCACAGTGTGGCTCATTTCAGTAGCTCACACAGCAGGAAGGAAATACAGTGAGGAAAATATATATTTCAATACTTTCTCGCGCAGTTATATCATTGAGTAATTATACTGTAAATAAAATGCGGTCATCAGGGAGCCGCTATTAATATGCGGGGCATTGAAACTGCTTCGAATGCATGATGGCTTTTAAGTTTTAGTTTCGAGATTCTCAGTCGCACATACTCTGTTTACTATGGAGCGGCAGTACTTACCACACATTTTACAAGATCAGATGCTTGTCAGTGGTGCTCAGGATCTGTAAATCATTTGCTATCATCATCCTCATCTCTCCTTACTCTGTTTATGTGGTAAGTGAAATCTTATGTACTGTAACAGGCTACAGCTAAAAAGGAGCTAACCATGTCCCTTTAGTGGCTCGCATTATTTTATTATAACGCGCTATTTGCTTTCCGTGCCTTTCTGAATACAGACACCAACCCATCCCTGCACTTCACATCCCCTGCACAGCCTGGAACATAACATTTATTTCCATGACCTGACATTTTCACTGTTGTCCACACTTGTTTCTTCACAATACCTGCAAAACTTCTGACGGTTCGGCGTGTGGCTGGCCTAGAACATGGGTGGGTATATGCAAATGTAGGGGGCGTACATATTAGTGATCCTGTCTGTAACATCACAGTCTGTGTTATGTTCTGATTCGTCTATTTTTCAGTGGTCTTTTGCATGATTTAGATTAGAAGGAAACAATGGTGTTTGAGGCTCACGGTATGTCATTTCTATGTACAGAACTGTTTTTATTCAACTATTTTGGTAAAAAAAAATACCAAAGGTTTACCAAGGTAAATACAGTTTTCCATTCTATGGCACCTTTATCCTTCATCAAGGACACATTCAATTGATAAGGTGACATTAAAGACATTTATAATGTTACAAAAAATTAGTTTCAAATAATTCCTGTTCTTTTGATATTTCCATTTACAAAAGAATCCCCCAAAAAGATTTAGCACTTTTTCCACAAATATATGAAACAGCAAAAGAGACTTCTTTCAAAAACATTAAAACATCTTAATTATTAAAAAATGTTGAGTGATGGTGTAATATAACCTATCAATGCTACCTCCTGTAGACTAGACTGCATACTCCAGGTGATATTTACTACTTCTGTTGCATATTTACAGATTTCTAATTGAAGTTAATCCTCAGCACAGATAATGTGGAGAGTGTAATTAAACAGATCAAAGATTTCTGATAGCTGTGATAGAAAAATCCTGTGTTCCCAGAGGACTCTGGGAGATGGTGAACTGCTAATGACAGATAGCAAAGACAGGTTTAGTCATGCACAGGACATTGGGATTTTTGCTTATCAGTAGCTTTATTTCAAAGTATAATGGCATGTAGTTATGCAGTTACCTTGTCAAAACAAATAACGCGATTCATGGCTTTGCTTGTCACTCGATGATTCATTCCAGAGCTTTAGCTGCACACACACTTCAAATGCTTGTAGCCTAGCGCAGTGTTTCTAGAGCTCAGCTCAAATCTGCCTTGGATATTTTGATTTTTGTTGTGTTTTTTGTTAAGTGCAATAAAAAATCCTGACTTTCACTACTGGATTTTGCAGGATTTGATAGTTTGCAGCTGCGGTGTGACATTCCGCATGGAAACGTGTGGAATTTGACACGTGAGGAGCTGCAAACTGCCTAGCACTCCTCTGTTTTACAGACCCTTAAATGTTAGGTAAAGCTTTGAGCTAGGTACGTTCAATATGTTGCTCTAGTTATTTTATGGAGTTCAAGGTTTTCCGTGTACTCAACACTCCACACAGATCACTCACTCCACATGCTGGAGGAAGGTGTAACTGAAAGAATCATCATGAATGAAAGCTCTTAAAACTCAATTGTTTTTGCTTGTACTCTTCTTCAGTGATTTCATGTGTCTAGAGTTTCAGAAGAGTTATCAATAACATGAGTTCCAACTTCTCAGTAAAAACTCAACTATTTCTCATCCAATTCTTCTCAAACCAAATGATCTGAGCTGCTATACACATTCATTTTAAAAGGGTCATATGATGATTTTTTATGATTTTGTGATTTGGTGTAACAGAATTTTGACATAAAGTTCAAAAAACTATTTTTTTTTAAATATCTATTAGGTGTGTATTTGCAGCGCCGTGAAAACCGTGCAACTGATGAAGCAGTTGCCGGGAAAATTTGTCCTACTTAACTGGCGCCAGACGTCATATGTGGCATCAAAGACGTGATAGCGTTTCGAGAGCAGCCGGCTCAACAAGGTCCAGAGCAACGATCAAAAAACAATGTTAAGAGTAAGAATAAACAATTTTTGGACAGGTTACTTCCTCCACTGGCTACAAGGATGTGTACTTTCGTCATTGTTCTATTAGAATATGTGTCAAAGTTGGGAGAATTGACTGAAGTTCATGCTGTAATTGTTAGCGCCAGAATGGTGAACTGGTCAACCGCCATCATCTTTGTAGAGTGGTGTGAGGTCCTACCTTCACTTGAATGTATTGAAGACTGACATGATAATTGATTTTAGAAAGAAGTTCCCAGTGTTACATACATGCCTGTAGATAGTGGCAATCATACAAATATTTGGGGAAAATTCAAAGCTGTGAAGCCTACTGTGTTAGAAAAGGGAACTGGCGTAAATTTCACATTGATAAAACATTATTGATTATGTTTTATCACGCTACGTCATTTTGTCGGTCTGGTACGGGAATTTATCTAAAAAGCCGGAACTCTATTGATCAAATTGCATGGGCCAGTAGGTTGATTGGGGAGCCTTTAACCCCTGTTTCGCTGTACTAGGCGTACAGCGATAGTTTCAATCTTAAGTGTTTCTTGTATTATGAGAGATCTTCCGCAGCCTGAGAGGCTGCACAACAATCAAGAATAGCTTTGCCAGATTAATCACATAAACAGTAATAAGATGCTAAGGTGTGGTGTTTGTTTTTAAGTAACGATTCTTGTAGTGTGGTTTTTTGTCTGTTATTTTATTGTATCTGTGAGAAAGTGCCTGAACTTATTCAGCTAATTTACCTTCGGGTACGATGACAACACAGCTGTTTCACGATTGGCCAAATTCATCACATGACAACAATGATGCGTGTTTCTTATATCTTCAAATCAAACACCGCTCACAAATCTGTATTTACTTGGAAAATATCACATTCATGTAAAAAAAAAAAAAAAAAAGGACTAAAGCCAAGCGGTGAACATTTTATAAAAGAGATTTAACAATATAGTACTACATTAGATAAAATTAACAAATAAGACTTAAATTAACGGGGAGGTTTATTGAACCCAGAAAAGGAAGCAGTGGCAGGTTGCATGAAACAGTTGGATGGACTTATCTGGCTGTAGATAACAGGCTGTAACTCTCTTGCAGGAGTACGGAAAGGGGATCGGAGCAGATGAGCAATCACTGGAACTTGTAGCAGCAGGAATCGGTGAGTCCGAAGATCGTGACGATCAAGACCAGACAAAGGTGAGTGGCAAGTGATAGTGGTTACATGCAGGTTTTGATTAGGAGGTAACAGGTGCGCGTGGTTAGAATTCAGGTGATTGTGATCGTGCTGGCTGAGTGTTGGGACCTGACGAGGCTGATGGTTCTCTGACAGTTATATTGAGTCACATTTAAAAGCAAACATCATATGACCCCTTTAAACCTATTAATCGTTATTTTTGACTTAAATATTTAGTTCACCAATAAATGAACATTTTAGTCTCATAATTTTATAATATATAGTTTAGTCTTGTAGTTCTAAATCACATTTTATATATATAATAATATATATATATATTTTTTATTTATTTATTTTATTTATTTAATTTCAGTTCATGTTTATTTCAAACTGTTTTATAGTCTTAGTTTCAGTTTAATAAATGATAATAACCCTGAGTCATGCAGTTTTGGAACAACACAAAGGTTGGTAAATGATGACAGATTGGAGATTTTTGGGTGAGCTTTATCTTTAATCAAGGTGAAACATGAAGCAAGATTTAAATGAAAACATACTTGAGAAAAATAGTCAACAAACTTTATCCAAACTGCATCAGTGTCTGAAATACAATTAATCTACAATTACTGTAATCTGAGTGGTCAGATCTGATTAGTACAATTTTTTTTCAATCAGACATTGATTACACTGCCTGAAAAATAAATAAATCAGATTTCATTAGTTGCACAATTATAGTAAAATGACAGTGCAAACACAAGCGTAATGCTGGCCTGTCATTCGATTTGATTTGCTGCATTGGTTTGCATGGTCAGACAAGAAGTTTTATACCGTATGCCAAAAACTGTAATAGCTGGAAAAATCAGTCAGACAAAGCTTTTAGCAAAAGAGCTGCTTCATTAATTTTTTTCGATAGCTGGCTTCAGTGATTTGCTAGTTTTTTGCTTATTTAATAAATTGTCACTCACTGATCTTGCAGGTGATGTAGTTTACAAGAATATTGCATCAGGACAAAAACTATTTTCTAAAAAGCAGATTCATATGTCAATAGAAGTTCACAGAGTTGTGAGTTATATAAAAACACTACTACAATAAATGAAATCCAAAACAGGCAGATTGACACTTTTTCCGGGAACATATATATGGGCTCTTGTAGTTCTGTTAACATAGCGCTGAACACTGACAAGTCGTTTTTATGATTTTTTTTCTCTAACAGCATGTCATGATATGCAGTTTTATGTGGCTCATATCTTTTTGTACGTGTACATGTCAGGATGTTGGTGGTGTACAGGGATTTTTAGCATTTAATTTTTTACGTATCGTGTCAAGCTGCAATAAAAGTAGTTTGACTTTAAAAAACACGTCTTGAGATTTCCCCTGTACGTTTGTTTCATTTCATTGCACTCTATCTAGCTTGAATGCAATATGTGTCCTGTGTGAATGTGTGATACTGCGAGAAACACCAACTCGCTTGGGACGTAGAAAATGTCCGTCAAAATGTAAAATGATGGTTCTACCCGCAAAAGCACTTTCGTGCAAGGTGTAGTTTATTTACAGCACCGTTGATACATACAAAAGTTCACGAGTGATGGTGTGAAGAGATATATGCAGTTTAATCACCAAATACCCAAAATAAACAAAGTAGCAAAGAAACAACAAACTGGAAAATAAAGATGAAAAGGATATCTACAAAATACATATACAAATGGTATCCTCAGTATACTCGCTTTGCTGGGTGTTTGCTCATGGCACTACAGTTGCACGCTCGCATTCGACTTGGTTAACAAGTGCTAAACGTGAGTCTGGCCTCCCTTTTTATAGGCCAGACTCCGCCCCTTCTTTGGACATACCATTTATAAAACAATACATGTTCCAATAATCTCTGTACCAATTCACAACAGACATTTTATAAACACAAATCTTCACTTCAACATAAACCAAATAAAACCATACAATAACACACATGACTGTGTTACTCTTTCACATTCATCAGTCATTAACACAAACCAATGGGTTTGCCCAATTTTGAGCACAGAGCATCGACGCGGCGCCAACGATGACGTCATGGGTTGACGCTCAATCGCTCCGCTTTGCCGGCGCCACCAGCAAGACAACCACGCCAAACAATCGTGACAAACAAACATGAAATACGAGACAATGCATGTAGTATGTATGGTCGGGATGAATCTGGAACAGGGTAATGTACTGTGTGCACTGTCCATGGGCTGTCAAGACGGCGTGTGCACCCGCTCGGCTGGCAACCAAACAGAGGGGAGGGGAATTCAGCGTGGTGAATATGTGTGTGTGTGTGTGTGTGTGCGCGTGTGTGCTGACCCAGCGGGGATATCTACTTCATCACATCACCTCCCCCTTCTCTTGGCCGCGTACTGTCCGGGTAACGCGACAGGTAGTCGGCAACCACGTTTTGTTGTCCTGGTCTATGCCGCACCTTGAATTTGTAGGGCTGGAGGCTTAGGTACCACCTCATAACTCTGGAGTTATGGTCCTTCATTGTCTGTCTCCAGATCAAACTCCCTTCCTAGGAGATAATACCTTAGACTTTTGAGGGACCACTTGATAGCGAGACACTCCTTCTCCTGGTCTCTCTGGGAAACAGCTTCCTGCTGATGTAGACCACTGGTTTTTCTGCTCCCACCTCTCCCTGGGCCAGAACAGCCCCAACTCCTGTGGCTGACGCATCCACCTGGACCAGGAATCTCTGGTTGAAGTCAGGGCTTTGTAGGACTGGGCTGGAGTAGATCTTCTCCTTAAGCATTCTGAATGCTGCCTTACAGTCCTCAGTCCACTCTATCGGACTCTTTGCTGCTTTTGTCAGCAAGTTCATTAGTGTTTATAAGTAAATAGTGACTTGAAATGTTATAAATTCAAAACAAGTTTTATCTATGCACATCATCTTTGACATTGTTGATTACTGCTTAACCCTGAATATGTATAATGCTCTTACACTGGAAGTCAAGGGTGAAAATTTCCCTGAGATTTTAAAGCTGAACTTTTTTTTTGCTACAACACCATTAAAAGGAATAGTTCATCCAAATGGAAAATTTGCTGAAAATGTACTCACCCATTCAAAATGTAGTTTGTTTCTTAATCAGAACATCACATTAATCCACAAGTAATAAATAATAAAGTAAAAGGCTGCTTGTTTATTAGAAACAAATCCATCATTAAGATGTTTTTAACTTCAAACCATTATTTCCAACATAAATTACAAGTCCTCTCTCCAAAATATAGCTTTCTCCAATGAAAAGGTCATCTAGAATCTGTGGAGAAATATGCACAGATCAAGCATTGTCTACAAGCAAAAAGAGTTCTAAACAAAGATGTAAAGAAATATGGATCACTTGTGGATTGTGATGTTTTTTGAAGTTTCATTCTGACGGCACCCATTCACTGACTTTCATCTTAAAAATAACTTGTGTTGGTGTACCCTTATCTAGTCATATTAAATGGAGCTTTTTAACTTGAATAAAACAGCTTTAAGATTTTAGGTTCAAATGAAACACTAGGAATGCACTGATGTTAAAATTATTGCTGATACCAATACCAACAAGATAATGTTTATGACATAACCAATAGATGACCAATATAAAAATTTGGCATTTTCCATAAACTACAATCCAGTCATTTTAAATGTGAATTTAGGCATCACAACTGTCTCTTAGGATCCGTGACACCAGAGTTGTGGATTTGAATGCTAGCTTTAATAAAAAAAAAAGGCATGGTCAGACAGGCAGGGCAGATCACCAGCATACAATAACATCCACGAATAATCCAAGAGAGTACATTTACATTTACGCATTTAGCAGACGCTTTTATCCAAAGCGACTTACAGTGCATTCAGGCTATACATTTTTTTGTCAGTATGTGTGTTCCCTGGGAATCGAACCCACAACCTTTGCGCTGCAAAGCGCCGAGTAATCCAACAAACAGGTGTATGTCACACACCACACGGGAAGAGGAGATGAAGAGATGCAGGTAGAACTCAAAACAAAGTTTAATAACTCAAACCAGGATACATACACTGGCTGGAACACAACGTGGAGACTAGAAGACCTTTAACAACCGACAGCAACCATGGCGCAGAACACACTATAAATAGACAGGACTAACTAGACACGCCTGGAACATAATCAAGACACACGGCTGAGACTAACTGAACTAATAATGAACAGGAAACAGGAAGGACAATATATGGGCACAAGAGGAAGGGAGACACAAGACATGGGGACACAGCTAAATGCATAAATGTAAATGTAAATGTAAATGTAAATGGAGTCCTGAGTGAATGGTAAAATTCAGGGATGGAGTGCACTTCATGGGCACTCCAGCTGGTGATCGTGACAACAACATTAATGCACTGTATGAAAAATGTATTCATCTTGAGATTCGCTTAAGATTATGTTTAAAGGTCCCCTGAAATGCTTTGAAACACGCAGTGTTATTCTATGTGTTGACGTCATTTTAACTGAAACAGGAAAACAGTGCAGAACATATCAAGCAGCCCCGCCCATTTTTTAAATAGCCAATAGCGTTCATTAATATCACAGCTTGGGCTAAAGCCGTTTTTGTCACTGTTTTGGAGCACACTGGCATACAGATAACCTTAAGACTAACATATTGATACTAACACCTAAAAAACATTCTTTTAAAACATTAAAACATTATTTTTGAGCATCAGAAGGCAAAGGTTATCTAAATGTTAAAACAATTCAATAAAGTACAACATCTCTAATATTAATAATTATAATGACCTGATATGGTAACTGATATATTGTTTATTTTGTATTTTCGCTTCACTGATGAACTGAAATGATTGTTAGTAGTAACTGTTGGCATCTCATACACTGTCAGTAGAGCGTAACCTATTTTAAACCTTGAACATTCCTTTTAGCATGTAATGGTTTATCTCTAATAACCTGTTTATTATCCTTTCGGCAATCATTTTATTATAAGATTCATGTAATGGAAGCTCCTGTACGGTTGAAACAGTATAAAAGGAGGTTATCAGGGTTCAGTAAGTCTGGGTTTTGTCACCTTGTGTTAGGTGTGAAGCTGTGCTTCTGCTGCCAGATTGAATTACGGGTGAGAAACTGCACTGTAACTACTAGTACAGCTGCATGTTAGTGAGACTCCATAGGTTTGGCTTCTGCCTATTTGCTTCCATTTTTGATGATTAATTAATTCTTTATGAATTCATTGAATGCATGAATTGTACTTTGGGTAGCTTTCCCTTTCCTTTATATGATGGAATACGTACATATCAAGTAATAAATGACAGAAGTGGGTTTTTTAATTGAATATCGTGATGCCAAATATAATACAGACACACATTTGATCCTAACAGAAGTATCTCAATATATTTCTGATCTCTGTTTAAAGAACAGGGTGGTATTGTTTATGTCATGACACTCATTGGCCACCGGAGGACAGACTAGAGAGTCTTCTCTTTAATATACCTATTTTCATTTTAAACCATAATGGGCATACAGCTACATAACCACTTAGCTCTCAGTTAACATTAATAGAAATGGGGACCACAAACCAGAAAGAGCAGACAGTTGCTGTTGCGCTCGTTACAATCTCGCTCCCAGAGAATGAGTCCATTGTTATTGGTTCAGAGCACATTTGTGGTGTTGGTGAATAGTAAATGGCACTGCACTCAGAGGAGACACAGTGATGAGTAGGTCATTGTACGGCATTGTTCAAATGACTGTGACTGTTTTTTTTTTTTTTTTAAAGCGCACTAGCATTTTGATAATGTAAGTGACGTTGAAGCGTAATGTTGAGTCATGTAAACAACCCACAATGTACTTTCTCTACATCTCCATCTTTTTAACTTCTTATCACATGCTGTGCAACTGGAAAATCAGATCTCATGATGCTTTAGCAGCTTCTATGCTGGTTACTCTCTGGAGTTTATTGTTCTCTGGCCAGAGGCGTTGCACAGACTCTCACCAAGCGCTTTCCTTCATTCACTGAATCACTGCTCGTGTAATACAGCACAACATTTGGGGTCCGAAAGTAAAAATTCCAGTTATTTTTATATAGAGAAATGTTACCTTAGACTCAGAGGTTATAGAGCAATAATCAATGCATCTGTAGAAGCCACAAGTCAGTGTGCTTTCAACCTATTTTTTTTACATAGTCTATAATTGCTAAATTTCCAATATTCTTATTGTGGAAAGTAAAATGTGACAAAAAGTCAGAAACAAAACATTGCTCTCAGTCAGTTTTATATTAAGGATGCACAATATATTGGTTATCACTAGGGTTATTATGGATAACTAAAATAAAAACGGTAAACAAAAAAAGTTAATTACTTGAAATCAACTTTAATGGAATTAAAATAAAATACAAACATTTTAAATCTATTTTATTTCAGCTAGTTCACAAGGCAACATTTCTCATTTTAATTTAGTTGAACTTGATGCTATATAGAAAAAACTAAAATTGTAACAAAAAACATTTAAAAAAAATCTTACAGTACCTCAGTGGTACTAAAATAACATTATTGGTCAATATTATAGGTTTCATTTTTTTACGTTGATATTGGATATTTATTCATAGTTGCTCATTTATGATAATTTTTTTACATTTTACCTATGCTGCCATACTACTAATAATTGAATATAACTGCCTGTAGAAGAAAATGTATGTCTCAGAATGAACATTTACTTTTCATATTTTGCTTATAATGTTGTAATGCCTAGGATTTAAAACTATATATTTTTTATTATTAATTCGAATTCATATTTAATTAATACTTTTTGTTAACATATATTAACAAAAATCATTTGTTTTTTCAGAATTGTACTATCGACCATTTATGTCAGTTATCACCCAAAACGTCTAAATAATTATCAGCCACAGTTGGAATATCACTGCATCCCTGTCTTATATAGTAGTTCTATTTCTGATTACGTCATGGCTTACAGCATGGATTACATCATATAATTACAGCTCTTTATTGAGAATAAAAAAAAAATACTTTATGGAGAAAATGAATGGGAAAATGACTTGCGTTCCCAAGGCCGGTGAAAAGGTGGATGGTCACAGTTGCACTCTTTTGTTACATCTCGGCGAGAAGCTGCGTGAAATAAAAGAGATCATCTACTGACCAGTGACCCGACCCCGATGGGTTTTGTCTGTGAACTCTTCTTATACTGGCATTTCACTAATGGCCATGCTCAGAGAGCCAGCGGGTGTGCAGTTTCTATCAGCAGGCGTTAATCAACCATTAATTAACCATTTCTTCCAGCCTGTGTTCAGTTCACCCCTCTAATTTCTAAAGGGGGGTTTCTCCATGGCAATTGCTTCATCTTTGCGCTCCTTCTCCACCGCCCTCTTTCTCCACTCCCCCTTCTCTCTCTCTCTCTCTCTCTCTCTCTCTCTCTCTCTCTCTCTCTTTCTCCCTCCCTCTCGATGTTTGGCTGCTAAGGAAGAGCGCGTGTCTCCATCAGCACCATTTAGTCTGTGCGAGGAGCACCAATGAATCAGTAGACCCAACTGTGTTGATCAAGGAGAGGTGGGCAGCTGGGTCAGAAGAACCAGCCCACGGATCTCTCAACCAACTCCAATAAAAGCTCCAGTGATTTCTCCTCCCACATCTCCCTCACAGTGACCTGTGGCGTGTGTAGGAGCTGGCACCAACCAAACGACCCAAAGCGCTCAAGTGCTGTTTGGACCGAGTTCTTCGAGTGCGTGTTGACAATCGAAAACAAGAGGGTATTAGAGCGACTCGCTTCTCATGGACTTTTCTGTAGTTCTCATCATCACTGCTCTCTCAATGTTGGATTAAATGAAAGGATCTTTTGTATAAGATGAGCGAAGACGCCAAGGAAAAAGGGACCGGCAAGCAAGCGCTACGTAAGAAGAAGGGCAAAAAGGTAACAAGAAAGCTGCTTAAACATACCGATCTTTTCAGTCTCAGGGCTTGTTTAAATCCTCCTTTTATGGCATTTGGAAGGGTTAATGGTGGTTGTTGATGTTGAAAAGCACGAGACGGGGATCTGGAGGAAGCTTCTCTTTTGTTCTAGAGCGTCTGAAGGGGTGTGTTCAGGGTGGCATGGTTTTGTTTTGAAGGTGTTTGACAGTACTCTTTCAGGGGGAAAACAACCTAGACGCTGATTCTGGAACAGGATTGGGAGTTTTTTTACAGGAGTTGGTTTTGATTATTGAAAAAAATATATAAATAAAATCTGTATATGCACAACCATTGCTCCATTAATAGTGAAAAGCATCCTTGTTTCTTAAAAGAGCTGATCTGATCTTTTAAAATGACTTTTTTTGTGTAAAATGATGTCATCATGTTGATTCTTGCCATATTAAACAATAATTTTAAGTGGATTATTAAGATTTTACTCAATCTTTTAAAAATGTATTTATATATTTTTTAACGACTCTTTTATAATGACTAAGACATGAAGACTAGTGCTATACACATATTTAAATTCAATTCCGTTCTTTTGTATACTTACTCTGGACAGATGTTTTCTCTGTCTGCCTCTCTCTCTCTCTTTCTCTTTCCCTCCACCCACTCCGTCTATTCTCTACACGAGCAGTATAATCTGCTTAATTGCAGCCATTCAGATGCATTGGCAGGAGCTGTATCTGAGTCAGCGTTGGGTGGTAATAGCTACGGGTCAGCTCTGCTGGCTTTACAAGTGTTTGCTTTAAATGTTTCGTGGAATTTGAGGAAGTCCCTTTCATCCTGTGTAACAGGTGCAGTCGCTGCTTTCACATAGTGATTCAAAGGCAGCATTTCATACATTCAAAACAGCCATTCTAAAGTCATTCTAATCAGAGGTGAAATATGTGTGTGTGTGTGTGTTTTTGTGAACGTTTCGCAATCACACTGAAAGCGTCGTCTCTCTTTCTTGGTCTCTTTATGCTACCCCAACCTGTTGCTATGCACACTGGGAATGTAAAGAAAATGTATATATTTATGTTTGTAAATATATATATTTGACCGTTTGTGACCGTACAAAATATGTTATGCTCATTGCTAGTGGTAAAATCACAGTATTCAATATTGGAAGTTCCTTGGAAATTAAATGGAAAACATATTTTTATATTTTTAAAGATTTAAATAACAATGTGGCAACCCATTATTTGTGTATAATTTGTGTGCACTTTCACTTCAGGCTTCGATATAACTAAACTAAACTAAAATAAACTGCCTTTAATAACGAGTTCTTCCTCTGCTTGACTTGTTTGGGACTCATCCTGCTTTGTATTTTTGTTTTACTTCATGTTTTCATCAATCTTACATGAAAGCATCTGAAAGCTACATGATTATACACTTGCAGCTATGGTATAAACGTGGTATAAACATGGTTTAAACGGTACAGAAAATATTTAAGGGGAAAGTGGAACATTTTTGCCTTCATTTACTCTTGTATTTATCATGTATCATTTAGTTTTTCCATACAAAATAAATGTCAGTAGGGTCCATTTCTTTAGAACCACATTAACTTCCACTGTGTAAAAAGGACATTTAATAACATTATTTTATTGTTCTTTAAAATTTGGCACCAAAATTACAAAATGACTTCCTATCTAATGTGGTTACCCAGAATCCCCAGAACATATGGGGGTTGAATGGGTCCATTTAAAGACTAATTGGTGTTCAGGGCGACACAGAGGACATGAACCATCGCAGGGGTTTGTCTTTGTGCTCTGGTTGTATTGTTGGAGCTCAATAGAGCAGGAAATCAGACAGCGTGCAGGTTTGTCATAGATCATTTTCTGGTTAGACTCGTCCCTGTCAATGACTTTATTCTTTACCACTGATTTGGAGAAACAAAAGATGAGAAAACAACAGTTAGAGATGTTTTGTCACAGCAAAAATGATGTCACAGCAGCTTTGGATGGATAGTCTTGTGGGTAATGAGCAGAACCTGATCAGGAGAAAATAAAATCACTTGTGCTCACATATTATATCATTAGCAACTTTGCTTTATCAATTTCTGTTTGCCAATTTGAATGTAACATATATAGACAACGCTGTCAAATTAAATTTCATCACTTGCATCATGACAGTGTAGATTTGAAAAATTGGATGTGAAATGTGAACAAAGCCTTTGTCACTATCTTTCTCTGGCTATCAGTAACTAATTCAGATATAGCAATATCATTTTAATTTCAGACAGTCAACATGGCTGGTCGCTCCTCCCCACCACATGTTGGTGGAGAGAAAATGGCCGTGCGGTACTGATCCAGATCATAATCAGAGGAACAGAGAGAGCCGGAGACAGGCAAAGAGAGTGTGTTAGATGGGTTGCTAGCTCACGTTTTTCATGAGAGTTGAAAGATGCTTTCTTTAGTGGCCGATGGATTGAGACTTTCATGTGTCATGTCCTTTTCACTTCTCCCGAGTCAAGGAGACCCCAACAGTAAACCATGGGGGAAGTTTTTGGGTCAGTGGCTGTGAATAAGCATGCGAGAGAGAGAGAGCGAGAGAGAGAGAGAGAGAGAGAGAGAGAGAGAGAGAGAGAGAGAGAGAGAGAGAGAGAGAGAGAGAGAGAGAGAGAGAGAGAGAGCTGTCTGGGCACTAGGGAACCTGAATCATTGGCAGGTGTGTGTAATGGATGTCGCCATGGCAACCAAAGGCCTACTGTGGAAGGGAGGAAGCTGCCGTTTAGATGACTGTGCTGGGAATCCCTGCTGATCGCACAAGGAGCGTCTGTATTTTATATTTAGCATTTCCATTGAAAATGTTTGTGGCAGCATCACTGCTGTTGCTGTGCTTTACTTGTTGCCTCACTGTCATTTTAACTACTTGTTTAAATAATGGCTCTAGTGAGCTGACTTGCTGAAATATATCTCCTTTTGGTTACCTGCATTTGTCATTGACAGTAGCCCTGCAGCCTTCTGTGGTGAACATGCTCAATTTGCAGAGACCATCATAACTTTCAAAATATGGCTGAAGACACCTCTTTCACAGGCACTTAACTAATCCATAACCATAAATCTAGTTTTATCTCTTTGCTTTTCTAATCTATCTATCTATCTATCTATCTATCTATCTATCTATCTATCTATCTGTCTGTCTGTCTGTCTGTCTGTCTGTCTGTCTATCTGTCTGTCTGTCTGTCTGTCTGTCTGTCTGTTTATCTGTCTATCTATCTATATAAAGGCGTTCTCCAATTCAATTCTGAATGACGCACTACCCTGGTGCATGCAACATTCTGTAAAGTGCTACTGGAACATGATAAATCCTTGACCTCAACTCATGTTACGCTTTCACAGTAATGGCAGCATATGTCAAATCAACACTCTCCAGAACAGCAGAACAAGCTGACAGCAGGATTTGAATCCCAGGGAGTTTCACACCCAAAGCAAGAATCAAACAGTGCCTGGCCCAAATATCTCCCTTATTTATTCCAAAATGCACCAGTAGCCTCGTCAATGGATACATTATTCTTAAAAAATAAACTTAAATTTTGTACATTTTGCAAGAAAAAGTCAGAACCTTAGAAGAACCAAACAGGAGAGGTTCTTCATTGTCAAAGTCATTTGATTTGATGCCCTGTTTTCAGCATGCTGTTTGTAACTAAAGTCAGGGTCACTATTTTGAAATAAGATTGTCATTACTGTGAAATGATCATTATGTCAAGATTGTGCTATTGGGCTACTGTTAACAGGACTGAAAAGAAACCCTTGGGGTTAAATGACTCATACTTCCTCTGAACCTCAACATGACGCCGTCCAAGTTTGACATTTACAGTGTAGCTGAAAGCTAATCTGGATCTTCCACTCTAATTAGAGAATCATTCAGGAAGTGAGACTTGGCAAGTCCCAGCCATCCGGTGATATGGAAAGCACAGGAAGTGTTGGGTTTCCACGAATGCCTCATATACTACACAGTCAAATATGCCTATCAAAGACTATAACAGCCCAAATTTAGTTGGAACAACAAGATTGATCAATGTCTTAATTGTCTTGAGACAGCATAACCTACTTTCTTGTTGAGCAGTCTCAAAGAACTTCATACTTGATCTCGAGATATAACGGAAAACGCACCGTTATGTCAGCAGACCCAAAGAATGAGTCTCTTTATCTTCATGTTCTCAAATGCTGTGCATCTCTTCCTTTTAGTTCATCCTACAGAGGATGAATCATATTTCAACACTTTGGATAATAGATTCTAATGGCAGATCCTCTGTAGCTCATATCTGCCATATCTGACTTTTCTATTCACCATTGACTGAGCTTCACATTTGAACACATTCCATGCTTTTAGTTGGATTTCCAGCTTGCATATGTAAGATTAGCATAAAATGATAGTGAAGCTTTGCATCTGTCGGAAGTCATACATCTCTGAAAACGGTAGCAGCTGTAAAGACTCTTTGAAAAGACTTTGAAAATAAGATTGACTTTGGAACAAGAGGTAATTCTTTCTTGAACTTGTAATGTAGTTCCAGTCACATCTGACTTACAGACTAGAAACAAGCTAAATGTACAGTGGCAGTAAATATGTATTCACTCATCATTGCTAGGAAATTATTCAGTGATTCTGAATTTCAGGCACTAATCAGGATACATATTGGTATTTAAATCAGAAATGTAACTTGTTTACAAGGAGAAACTTGTCCAACAATTGCTGTAGGGCCAAATCAAGAAAGTAAAACTAATGTCCAAATCCTAAATCTACAGAGTCCAATTAGGTTAACTACGTGTGTGAGATAATCTTGAGACCTTGCTGGTCAAAAAATGTTCTCAACATTTCTTGGTAAATCAAACCATCTGGGAGTAATACATCAATTAGTTCAACACTGAAGATGCCAAAGATTCGTTGAATTTCTTGCAAATGAAACTTAGTAGATGACCAGGACAATGATGATGGTCAGTCTTGGAGTTGAGTTCTTCATGTCTTTAGACAGGATATTGCACTGGAAAATAACTTAACAATCGTTTGTATCTCGTCCTACCTGATACAGACAAAAGATGTCTTGATGTTAATAAAGGGCATATGACATAAATACGATGCAGAAATTAATCATCTAATGCATTTTCGGGCATTACTCTGGAGAGATGATCAATACCCGTCATTCAGGGCCCTCTATCAGCCCCTGCAACAATGGATGGTTCAGCCACAAAGCAGAATATGCAGTGTGTTTCACTGGGGGCAGTATGACCAGCCTCTCACTGTGGAGTATATCATGGGCGTCTTTGTCTGGAGTCATGGCTTTCTGAGGAATTATGTTACAATCAGAATGGCAGGTAAAAACAATGGGATAAAAAGTTGTGCCTTGAAAACTTGGCAGCTGGTCCCATATTTCCAGCATTTCTGCACCTTCCAGCCAGTATTTTACACTCTTTTGTTAGGGTAACTGTAAAACATCCCCAATAAATTGTGGCTTTCCAGATTTTGATCCTGTAATCCTAGTTGGAATGTCCAGTGGCAGGCACAACGGAACATGGCCTCAATCATTCAGTTTCCCAGGCTCTCTGATATCCGAGGAACTTGATACTTTCCTCACAGTTGAGAGACCAGTGAGCATCTGGAGAAATACTTGAAAGTTTGAATGCGTTCTGGGTTTCCCAGGCTTATGGAGATGCAGTTTTCATAGCAAAGGTAACAGAAGACCTGTGGGAAACCACCTGAGACCTTAAAGGGATAGTTCACTCAAAAAGGAAAAATATTTCATTAATTACTCACCCTCATGTTTGTTCATCTTTGAAACACAAATGGAGATAAAAAAATAACTTCTGACTCCAGACAGCAAGGGTACTACCAAGGTCAAGGCACAGAAACATAGTTTTGTAGGACATTGTTAAATTAGTCCATGTGACATCAGTCAGGGCTCTAGACTAACTTTTTGCACTGGGTGCACTGGTGCGCCTAACTTTTTTTCTTAGGTGCACCGGCACAAAAGTTAGGTGCACCCAAATTTTCATATAGGCAATATTGACTAGTAAACGATTAACTAACAATCTGGTCAACATAAAGTTCTTTATTTGAAGCACAATTCTACAAGAAAGGTAACTTACTGAAAAAAGTGATGGTGCTTAAAGTGCTTCACTGAGCTAATATTTAAACTTAAAAAAATCTCAAGATAAATGAAATAAAAAGAACATCTAAATTAAGTGTTTTAAGGGCTTCAAACTGAACATCTCATAGCTCAATGTATTATGGACTATCCTCTATTGCAGTCACATGCCTCTCGGATGGCCAACTCCTGTAGTTTGGCCTTCTTGATCTTTGGCCTCGGCTAAACCAGCTGCCACACTCTCTCTAGCATCAACATCTTCCAGACTTGACCCCTCTACACTGATTCTGATCAGATCTTCCACTGTGTCTGAACGAAGGGATGCTCTAGTGCAGTGCTTCTCAAACCCTCCCATTAAACCTATTAAAAAATCCTTCAAAATATACCACAGACAACATTCTTCTAATATTGTTATGACTTTTCTGACTTCGAGAACCATTGTAGGGCTCCAGACTAGCATTTAAGGACACCAGCACCAGTGCCTTTAAGTTCTACAGAAGGTGGCACCAGCACCTGACAGTAAAGCACTCACCCTAATCACACATGTACATCTTGTACACACATGTACAAGATGTCTTACAGATATACTTGTGCTGTCTGGGTAGTTGAGATGCAGTTCAAAATTAACTTTTATCAATGTAATTCATAATGTCTAAATATAATTTAATAAATACAATATATATATATATATATATATTAGGGAGTGCAAATGGCTGATAAGCCTATAAGTACTTCTCTGCAGCCATCTAATAGTGGTAATTTAATGTATTTTTTATTTTTAAATAAGTGGTTGCTTTCCTACATTATGAAAAGTTTAGTTCTATAAATGGGAAAACCTATGAAGGATGAACAAATAATGTCATCACATTAAAAATAACTTTAAAATTCGGTAATACTTAAAGTTTGAAGTGCTGGGAAAAGTTGTGTGAAGCATTTAAAAACACTTTAAGACATTCGACCATTTCTGTCACAAGTTGTTCCTGTAACGTTAGTTATATTAAATTAATGGTGAATGGTGGAGATTTGTGTTTATTGAATAACGTTTCTCCTGTTTTCCACATCAGTGGAGTTTGTTCTGATATCTGTAGCTTTAACATAATTATGTGCCGAATTTGAATGCTTCTCACAAGATCTGACAGAAATGTTATGGATTCTGCGGCTAATTCTACTACTTTCTTCACTGTATCTCCCAGCGCTGTGTATAACGGTGTCGCGTGATCGAGAGCAGCCCGCGGCGCCGGTCCGAGCAAATAAACGGTCTGTAGCCCAAACGAGTAGCGCGGATTTGTTCCGCTTTCGGTTCGTTTGTCCGATGTAGCTCTTGTAAATCGTGCATGAAGAGAACGCAAAGCTGTTCATTCCATTTTTTGAACTGAGAAACAACCTTTCTTTGACTGAATGCGCATTGCGATGACGTCACAAGACGCGTCTAAGAGCAAAATCTGCAGCAATTTGGAAAATAGCGGAGTTTGCATGATTTTGCGATAAATTCAGCGATCGCAGAATCCTGGAGGGACTGTCAGACCCTCACTGAACAGATCAGATTCAGAGAAAGAGCTGCGTGCATCTCTACTACTCACCTCTCTCTCTGACTGCAGCAGCACATGCATCTTCAAACGCACACACACATACAGGAATATCTGGACCACGGCCAATCAGAGGGGGGGTCCGCCCTTCACTATCTCTGATTGGTTTAGACCACGATATAAGCCTAACGGGGTGTCTTTTGTTGAACCACAGAGTTTCTGAGTCGCGGATAGTTTTTTTTTCTTTTCTCGAATGGCTGGACGCGCCAGTGCGCCCTGGGATTTTTGTTAGTCGCACCCGAGAGAAATTAGGGTGCACGTGCGACCAAATTGGTCGCACTCTAGAGCCCTGTCAGTGGTTAAAAATCAAAAACAAAAAAAATGCTGACTTTATTAAACAATTTCTCAACTTTATTCAAAGATGCGTAATGATACTCTTATGGCCAAAGACTGTCCCGGTAGTGAAGAAATCGTTGAATAACGTTTTCATTTTTGTTTTCTATGCGCACAAAGAGTATTCTCGTAGCTTCGTAAAATTACAGTTGAACCACTGATGTCACATGGACAGAGGTGTAAAGAGTACCTGAAAACCATACTTGAGTAAAAGTACAGATACCTTACAGTGAAAATGACTTCACTACAAGTTACAAGTCACCAATTCCAAAACAACTTACTTGAGTAAAAGTATTAGAGTATCTGATTTTAACAGTACTTAGTATTTTACTTATACTAAATATAGGCTCAAATATGCACTAGTCAAAGAGACATGCCAGTCAAAATCTGTAACATTGTGGAGAAGCTGGGGAAAACAGGCAAGAGGCAAGGATCTATGTGCAGGCATTTCATGGAAAAACTAGAACAAACAATAAGCCAAAAACCACAGGCAAACAGACAACCATTACACTCAACAAGTCACAAAGAACTAAATAACTACTAGTATATGGTCTGTATATATTGTATAAATACAGGAGGCTAACAAGCTGAACAAGATAAGTTACAAACTGAACACGCAAAAAAAAGGGAGACAGGAAGTGACATAAAAGTCCAGGACAAGGCACAGAAAATTCAACAAAAACAAGAAAGAGCTGATTTGTGAGGAGAGCAATCACACGTATGTTCTAAAACCAAAATAAAACTGAGCACTGCAAAATTGCAAAAACAAAACAAACAAAAGTTTATACTCTGCAGTATAAAGGGTAAATAAAATAATGTTAAATACAATTTAAAAGTCAAAGTCTTCTTGCACTGGATGTGCTGGTTTCGGCCTCGTTGCCAGCTGCAGTCATGTCCTCATCTCATATATAAAACACATGTGATTCACAACTACTTGCTAAAGAGCTCACATTCATGTAAAGTAACCTTGATGACAAGTTTGGGAAAGGGCAAAATGCACAAGATATAGTACTTTTGATATCACATCTTTTGTAGCATAAATAAAATGCTGCCAAAAAGCTAGGAACCATGCAAAATGTAATTTATAATTGCAACACTCATTTCGAATGTAGTTAAAAAGTAAAGAGTACAGATACTCATTTAGTAAAAGTTGTTAATATCTTTAATACTCAGTACAATTACAAAGTATCCGAAAAGATACTTAAGTACAATAATTAGTTACATTTACTTAAGTAATTTACACCTTTGCACATGGACTATTTTAACAATGTTGCTGTGCTTTGACTGCCGTAATACCCTTGCTATCTGTGGAGGGTCAGAAAGCTCTCGGATTTCATCAAAAATATATTTATTTGTGTTCGGAAGATCAATGAAGGTCATACAGGTTTGGAATGACATGAGGATGAGTAATTTTCATGTTTGGGTGAACTATCCCTTTAACTAGAGGTAATTCAGCCCACCCCCTGGCCACCTTGTGGTAATGCATTGTTTTGCAACCTATATATTAATTAAATATATAGAATATGAATATATATATTAATCATGTGCCTTTATCAGATATTATTTCTTGTGGCCATTACTAAATTCAATAATAATGCTGATAATTGAGATTGTCATTTTACATTTTGACACAAGCATTTGATTCCTTTGTTACTTTATTTAAAAGCGCTATATAAATAAAGGTTTAATTAATATATTCTGCATGATTGGACCAAAATATGGGAACTGATTAGCTTTGAATATTCTGTACATATTTCATACTTTTCTCACTGAGGGAATTTTGCAGTAAAATTAAAGTGATAATATCATCTCTTTAAGCCATAACTTTGCGTTTGAGAGTATCAAAGTTATTAAAAACCTTAAGCAATAAAGTTTTTGCATGAGTTATAGTCAGATTGCTAATTTTGTCAAAACAAATATTACGTTCTGCTGAGGCCAACAGTGTTCCTAATGCTGAATTTGGCTAAGGATCATGGGAACAGAATGAAGCTGCAGTGTTTCTCTGGCCTGATCACTGAGATACATCAGCAGGTCCAAATTTCTTAACAAATTTCTGCTATTACAGCAGACTTTACTGCCAAATGACTGCATTCCACGGATGTTACTCAACTACTTAGATGGTGCAAGACTCATATTAAAGTATAGTGATGGTGATATTTATTTGGTTATTTATTACCAAGACAGAAATCTTTTAAATTTGTGCAAGGGGATAAAATATATGTTAATGGCTTGAATTGTGTCTCATATGTAAAACAAATAATTTTACAGTATTCACCTTGTTTAACCCATATGATTAAAACTAGATGCAAAGCTTGTCAGTTGGTGATCTTTGGGTGGTTGATCCAGGGTGTTGCTAAGCAGTTGGTAGAGCATTCCAGATGGTTGCTAAAGCATTGCCAGGTGGCTGCTAAGGTGTTGCTTTGGTGTTCTTAAGTGGTTGTCAGTGGATTGCTGGAGAATTTTTGGCTCATTGATAAGCGGCTGGTGGAGTGTTCTGGGTGGTTGGTCTGTTGTTGCTAAGGTGCTGCTAAGCAGATGCTAGGCAGTTGCAGGAGTGTTCTAGGTGGTTACTAGGGCATTTATAGGTGGTTCCTAGAGTCTTTTGGTTTGTTGATACAGTAGGTTGGTGTTCTGGGTGGTTGACAGGGTATTGTTAAATAATTGCTCTGGGGTTTCCCGGGTGTTGCTAACCAGTTGCTAGAGCATTGCTAAGATGGTTGCTAAGGTGTTGCTTTGGTGTTCTAAGTGGTTGCCACTGCATTCCTAGGCTGTTACTAGAGCATATTGGCTCATTGGTAAGTGGTTGAGGAATCATTAGCCCCTTTCACTTAGTAAAACCAGCAAATCGCCATAAAATAACCAGAACGGCTTTACCAGTAAATACAAAAATGTGCTGTTCACACAGGCAACAATGTTCCGTCTTTTCCGGTAAAGCCCCATTCACACATCCGTTTCAAAATACTGGTAAAATCTGTGACATTAAACAGAAATAGAGATGCACTGAATTTTCGGCAACTGAAATTATTATATTAAAATATTGCTAATTTGTTGCTAAGCAGATGTTAGAGTGTTCTAGGTGGTTGCTGGGCATTTATAGGTGGTTGCTAGAGTCTTTTGGTTTGTTGATTGGTGGCTGGTTAGGTGTTCTGGGAAGTTACCTGACCTTTTTTTTGATGATTGCTTGCTGGTTGTCAGGGTGTTGCTAGGTAGTTGATGGCAGTTTCCGGATTTTTGCTAGAGCATTGCCAAGTGGTTGCTTAGGTGTTGCTTGTGATTCAGCTTTGATTCAATTTGATATCAAGATGCATCACGATATGTTGCATCCTCAATTTTCAATATTACTACACATGGCTACATTTTCATATACATTTTACATCAAATTTATTTTGTGCATTTTTATTAAATTATATATACAGGCTACTTTTTAAAATAATTACAAAAGAATAATTCATCAATTGCTAAGAATTTAACCTACTAAATATAGCTTCAAAACATACAAGCAAATATAAAGTTTGAGAAATATATAGAGCCTTGTTCAGGCTCTTGTTCTGTCCAGACTTGACTATTGCAATGCTCTCTTGGCAGGTCTTCCAGCCAGTTCCATCAAACCTCTACAATTAATCCAAAACGCTGCTGCAAGATTAATCTTTAATGAGCCGAAAAGAACGCACGTCACACCTCTGTTCATCAATTTGCACTGGCTACCAATAGCTGCTCGCATTAAATTCAAGGCATTAATGTTTGCCTACAGAACCACCTCTGGCTCTGCACCCCTTTAACTAAATTCATTACTTCAGCCTTATATGCCCTCTAGAAGCTTGCGTTCTGCAAGTGAACGACGCATTACTGTACCATCCCAAAGAGGCACACAATTACTTTCACTGACTTTTTCATTAACTGTTCCCATCTGGTGGAACGACCTGCCTAACTCAATCCGAGCAGCTGAATCCTTACCCATCTTCAAGAAACGGCTAAAACACATCTCTTCCATCTTTATTTGACCCTCTAACTCTATTCTAATTTAATTTGATCTAATCTGTCTTCTTTTTTTTATAAAAAAAAAACACAGACACATTTGACCCTCTATCAATTGCATATTTAATCTCTAACTGCTAGCTTTTCTTGTAAAACTAACACTAAGTTTCTTTTTTCTATATTTTATATACTCGTTTTCTTAAAAAAAAAAAAAAACTTCCTACGTGTACTGCGTTAGGCTAACCAGGACTTGTAATAGCACTTGCATGTTTTGTTGGTTTTGATTGCTTCTATAATGTCCTCATTTGTAAGTCGCTTTGGATAAAAGCGTAATAAATAGTGGTGGGCCGTAATCGGCGTTAACGTGCTGCGTTAACGTGAGACTCTTATCGGGCGATAAAAAAAATATCGCCGTTAATCTATTCTCAAAGTTGGGTTGGGAGCTGGGTCTATACTACGCAAGCTATGATGACTTTCACCCTGATATTTTAGCGCGGATGTATACCTAGCCGAATTGCACTGTAGGGGGCGAGAACGAGTCTTCGAACTAGAGGCTGGCATTTTTTCGGGAATCCCGCGGGATGGGAAACAAAATCGCTACGAATCACGTGATTGGGACGGGAGAGGAAAATATTTAATCGGGAGTGGGCGGGACCGGGAATAGTAATGATACCCAACTTTACACACAAATATACCTTTTATATAAATAAACTATAAACTGTATATTTGAATTCTGAACTCAATTCTAGTCGCCCTGTCTCTTTATGCTCTCCTGCTGTTTGCTTTGGTGTGGCTGGTTAAGTGAATGACGCAGTCCGTGATGGACAGATTGTTAACGGCTGGTCTATGTGGTAATACAATCGGGCAGGACATCCAAACGCTCACCTATCATTCATCAACCTCAAATATGGCTTTTCATCTGAAAGATGTATGTAGTAGCAACTTTACATGGCCGCTCAATATGATGTTAACCTAGAGAAATGTGCGCTATTGAAGTGTTTGTGTGGAAGCGCGTTTGCTGCAGGACAGGCTCCGGTGCGCTCACTTGATCTTAAAATCTCCGTAATTTTTGGTCATACAGATAAAAGTAGCCTAATACATCTTTCGAATCTGTAAAGACTCTACGTTTATTTGTGTGCACTCAGAATAACAACGAAACGTTGCGCTTTTAAGCAAACAGGATGCGCTTTAGGTCTCATGTGAACTTGAGCGAGAAACTTCGAAACTCCGTCTTTGAAAAATATATCTATAGAGAGTGAAATGTCTAAAAAATAAAAATAGAAGACGTGTGTGTCAGCATGGATGATTTACATGAAATTGAATCTGTGCAACACTGTGCATAAGATGGCTTTCAGTTCAATATAATAACAAAAAACGACATTTTGGGTTTTTATTCAACTAATAAGGTGGGCACGCTGTGATCTGTACTATATTTTTACTGTAATTGACAGTTATCGGCAAAAAAAATAAATAATACAACACGGGAGTGGGAGGGAATGGGAGTCATTCTTCCGGGAGTGGAACGGGATTTTCCCCCAGTTTTTTTCGTGGGATTGGGACGGGAAGAGATTAAAGTTTGTGATGCATTTTGGAAACAGGAGATGAGCCCCTGGTCTAATGCGCCACCTGGCTTGAGAAACCCGTTCTCAAAGACTTACTTTTAGTCATTATTTGGGTAGCACACATATTCTGAATGCCTTCGGCAGAATTCAAATGAGCCATTTTAATCTAGATTAATCTAGATTAATTTCAAGATTACAGTGAGATTAATCTAGATTAAACAAATTAATCTATGCCCACCACTAGTAATAAATAATAATAATAATAATAATAATAATAAAGTAATAAAGAGGGAAAAAGATAATTACAAGTGATAAACAATATGCACACATTTCACATCGCATATTCTGTGCATATCAGAATCGATTCAGAATCATTGAAGAGAGAATCCTATGCATCAGAGAATCGATATTTTCTCCCACCCAAAGAGTCTTCTGGCTTATTGATGGTTGTGAGCGTGCTCTTTGTTAGATGGTTTCATGTGTAAGCATCTGCTAAAATGTTAAGACTTCTTTATAGGTGGTTGATTGGATGTTCTGGGTGGTTAAAACAGTATGAATTTGTCTCTATACCAGCTCTCTAGTTATGACTTGGGTTCCTCCTTCAGTGTAAGTCTATTAGATGCCAGGAGAAAATTGTTAATCTGATCACTTAGTCTCAGCATGACTCAACATGATTTGAGCAATCATCCATGCCCATAGCACAAACTGTGCAAGATGAGTTATGTGCCAAGGGTTAACACTTAGCATTAAGGGTTTGTTTTAATGGATAACCCTAAATATTAGTAATAACGATGAATGAATGCTTGTCTTAGCAAACACCACCAACAGTGGAGGACAGCCTGATTTTACCCTTTTTGTTCCTGTTTTACCTATTATCTCACATTTATGGGTTTGTGCCACTGGAAAGGTCAAGAGCTGGATGGCTGGCCTTCCCGTCTCCTCTCTTCTGGACAAATCAGACCTTACAACCAAGTGCCATTTTGAAGAAACTCTCTTGGGAACGCTAACAGAGACTGGCACAGCTCTCTTTAGCTGCACATATGTGTGAGTGTGTGTCTGAATGTGAGGACTAGACATGTCTGTCAGACTGCAATGGTCTCTGTGAGATGCTGTTATCTCTGCTCTCTCTGGCAGGAAATGAGAGGTTTTATTTAGCACTAAAATAAAGTAAATGCCAAAAGAGCATGTTTTGTAAGTACACTCAAAAGCATTGTTAAGACGCTGCCTTAAAACTGGAACATTTGCTACTGTAAGGTGATTGTCAACACTTCCTTCTCCCTTGATGTTTACAAAGTGTTAAATTGGAAATCACTACTGGTCTACTAAACTTGTTATATCACCAGTAGTCGCTCATGTAACCTCAAATCACTGTCAGTGTGAAGCATGTTTATATATCTTAGCAGTAGCATAGCTTGAAGTATATAGACACACACACAAGATTAATTTCAATCTTAATACACAACAGCCTTCAAGACACTGAAGCTCCAGAGCATCTACAAAATTAGAAGCCTCTCCATACTAGTAAAGTGCTGTGTCCTTATCTGTGCATGGCCTTTCAAATCAAGCTAATGCTAACTGACTAAGCATTAGTTCAGTGTGCTGGATGTGCAGAACAAGCCCCACACTACGGCCACGTACACACTGCAAGTTTCAGGAGTGACAACCGCATTTAAATGCGGGAGTGAGTCCCGTAAATTATCGTTCCATGTGTGTACAGAACAGCAGTCACTCCAGCAGTTGTAACCATAGCAACATTTTTGTCGTATTGAGAGTGAATAATTTAGCCGTTTGGTATCTGCCATTTTTTGGCTAAAGACTGTTTTTGTCTGTCGATTTGAACTAAACTACCGCTAAAAGACATGTTGTTTGGTCTTAGCTCATAAAGCTAGCCAGTTTATGGAGTTAATAAAGCGTCTGTTGCGGATATGAGATATATGATGTGTTTTTTTGGGTGTTATATAAAACAAAACATAGCATTTGGGGGCGTTTTAGTGTTTTTTTGTGCTTGTCCTTGTTTGTTTTTGGTTTTTTTCTATGAAGATCTACACCTAAAGGGAACAACAAAACTAAAATGCTCCCAATATAGTTGTCATGATACCAATGCAAGTAAATTTAAAGATTCTCAACACCACAGGAAAAACGAATTCGCTATTGAACAGTCCTTTTTTCTAAATTTTATTTTTTTATATTAATGTGCATATAAAAAAATTAAATGTTAACAATGGCATGCAGCTTTTCAGAATTTATGAGTTAAGTTTTAAATTAAATAGCTTAATAGCTTAATTGTTTTAAAGTATATTGTAATCATTCAAGAGTCAAGACAAGTAATAATTAAATAAAAAAACTTCATAAAAATCAATAGAAATTACATGTAAAATGATTTTTTTTATTTATTAAATGAAAATATTATGTTAAAATGATTCTTATTTATTTAAATTATTAGCAGTCTTCAATTAATGATGTAATATTGATTTACTACTGTTGTAGTTACTGTGACTGAGAATAATTTTAATTCAATTACAATTTTCTCTACAATTAACTTTTTTTTGTAAGTTAGATAATTGATAATTGATCATTTTTGCATTCTTGATATTAGAGGACTTAAAACTACTCATAAATACATCTATCCACAAACAGTGAGTAGCTGATTAATATATGATTTATAAATTAATATTATTCATATTCATAGACAATAGCAGGATTATTAGGTTGCATTTACAACAATTAGATATTTTGTTTAGTATTTACTTTTTTACATTCACTCAGTCAAGACAAACAGACTCAATAACTTGCCAAGATTGCGTTTTCATCATGAAATGCATTACCAAAAGTGGTTTTTACTTAGCATGTACATAAATGTGGATGAGTGACTGATAGTAGATTTTTTTAATTTTTGGTATAAATTTGGTAATAATGGATACCAGTATAATCAATTAAGTTGTCATGCTGTGGCAGTTTAAACAGAATGGAGTCTTTTTCGTTTTGCTGTGGCACGTCTTTGCTTTCAGTGTAGACAAGGTGTCAGAATGAACAGGAACAACATTATTTGTGTTCACTGAACTAGCTAAATTTAGTTTAGTTGCTCCCTCATTTGTTTGTTTTGTTTAACTGTAGGGACACTAGGGCTCTGGAAGTAAGGTTATAGATATGGACAGAATGAGTTTGCTCAGAGTGCAAGTCTGAAATGAAGGTGATGTAATGGTGAAAGGGAATGATAGTGAGTCTGAACATGGAGAGTGATTCATTTAAAAACCGCTGCTGACTCACTGTGAAACTGTGACTGAGATGTCTGTCAGTACTTCGCGCTTGTCATCTCACCCATAATTCTGTTGAATTATAGCAGATAAACAGTAGCAGTAGCATGGTGTTTATTGTATTTATCTAGCAATTTAAAAAATAACAGTTTACTCAAAATTGGCCTGAGGGTTGAGTACATTTTCAGCAAATTTTCACATTTGAGTGAACTATTATTTTTATTAGAGAGAATTGTATGCACTATTCACACTACAATCAAAACAGCCGTACAGGGAACTTAAAGCACATCTATAAAAAGTTTTAGTTTGGTGCGTTTTGTGCCAGCTGAGACCAGTAATGCCCCGTGGTGTGCGGGCCGGACCACCGTGTCTCTGGCACTGTTTTACTGCAATAGCTGTTCTGCCTGCTGGAGGTGCCCCGTCTGTCCCGGGAACAGTTCTCCTCCTGAGCGTCTCCGGCACACACCTGCGGGAGGTCACATTCCACGCCAAGCACACAGATCTGGTTCTTAGTCGAGCGTCTTTTTGGATGATTCTGAAGGGTTGTATTGATTCTGAATTATGGAAATTTAAGTTTAAGTTTTAGAATTAGAATTTAGAGGTTTGTTTAAATGTGCAAGCATACATGAGATTTAAGAGCTGCGGCATACATTTTGGTATTTTTCTCAAACAAAGCTATTGTATGAATTCATAAGATTTGGAAAATAAAGTAGTGATCAAGTCATGATGACTACTTATATCTATATGGTGCTTTCATGATGCTATTTGTATCTTGACAGCCCATAGTCACGGTATGCATTCATTGGAAAAGAACAGCGTGAATATTCTGCTGGACATCTCATTGTTTTAGAAAATGGATTTGGATTCCTTTATTCACCATTAAATCACCATAACTTTGGTTTTCATTTTGATTATGCATATTACTTTAAGGTTGGTTTGGCCGCTGTAGCACGGCCTCTCACTAGCACGAGTGAAGTCCTCTCTAAATCCCCAGTTAACTTCCTCCAGGATATATTTTAGTCACAGCTACAGTTATATGTGGGTGTGAACAGCTCCTTATCTGAGAGCAGTATTAATGTGGGTGATTACATACGATGTCTAACAAGTTGTTATGCACAAGATCGTTGTCGGTGTGACACAACAGCAATGTATGGACATGGACCTAAACTTAATTAGGATTTATTTAGGAAATTATATCATAATAATTTGCCTTGGGAATTAATCCCAATGTTTGGAGAGCATGCTGAGAGTCTGGAAGATGAAGTTTTAATGCTGCCTTTTTAATGTCCCATTTCCCAGATCTGAGATAATGAAAGAGTCTGGATGGGGTCTGTAAATGTTGGCTGCTAGAGCATCTCTGACTCGACAGCTATTTCCTCCCCTGGCAGCGGCGCTCCCTCAGCCTATTCACCATGTACATGTACGCACGCACGCACGTACGCACACACACACACACACACACACACACAAACCCGAGGAGACAGTTTTAACATAGAGTGAAGGGAGGGTGTGGAAGGGTAGAGACAGATATTGGTATTGATAATGTATTTTAACATATACATTTTTTTATACCCTTTAGGCCCATTGTTGTATAAACAATGCAAAACTATTTTATCCCTAATAAAGTGTAACTAAAACGAGTGTACTTTCCCAAGTACATGTGATATGTTGAGAAAATTAAGGTTAATGTCACTTGTGAGCATTAATTGTGCAGTCAAGCTGACATTTTTGCAAATTATACATAATGTACAGTATTGTTTAATTTTATGCTTTTAGGAGACATACTGTATAGGGTTAGATATTGAAATCTGTCATTTTATTCCTGAAATCACATAATTGTTAGTAAATAAATTAAATAACCAGTGAGAACATAAAAAGTATGTTTTAAGGACATTTTCTAAAAGAAACACCAAATACATTTATTAAACAAAAATAGCATAGCCTAATTTAATTGATGTTGCAATTTTACTACAGTGGGTCTCTGAGGGTTATTCAAAGAAGCACCAAAAAACGGATCTGTATGGGCATACATGGAAGAAATAGAGTGTGAGAGCATGGTGTGAGATATGGGTCAAACCCATTCGCACTTCCTCTCTTCCATGACCTCTCATCATCTCTCTCTTTCTCTTCTGGCACTATAGCTGAGTTTTGAACATCTGCCTCTCTCTTCCCTGAAGCTGCCACATGTTGTGTTACCATGACAGCAGAGGTGTCTGTAATGTACATACTTGTAGCAGTCTCAAGGCTGGATCCATGGGCTATGATGCTCATGTGAACATGTGGCTTTCAAGGCCTCAGTACAGCTCAAGAGAAGTTTGGAAGCTGTTGTAGAGTTTTACCAATATTTAGGGTTGTTGATTAAACATAAAGCGACAACATCAATATGTTCAAAAACAAAAGTGTGCAATAATTAGTAACTTGACAAATTGTGTTACATATCAGTTATTTTTGTTCCTGTGTTCGTTCGTTCCTAGTGTTTTAGCATGTTGCAGTTAGACTGTCAATTCCAAGTATATTTCAGCACAAGCAAATAGTGTTTGTAATGTCTGGATTTTTAGTCTCTTTCTGCACTCTTTCTGCAAGTTATATTGTTTCACAGGTAGGTGGTGAGAACTGTCTTTTTATGAGTGAGTTGTGAGGCTGAATTTAAAATAGCGTTTTTTATCTGTCATATATTAAATTGCACAAATAGTGTGAGTAGTACCATGCAACTCTAAAATCAGCATGATTTATTCAGAAACAAATCAAATCTTTTTGAGTGAGTCATTGCATCAAAACACTGGTTCGTAAAAAATAAAATACATTTTAGGAGTAAGTCATTGAATCATTTGTTCAAATGATTTGTTCAAATACACTGATTCAGTTAGGAACAAAACAGAACATTTAATCACTGAATCATTCACTCAACTGATTTGTTCAAAACACTGATTTGTTTATGAAAACAATCCTCTGTGTTGGTAGTGCTATAGCTGTGGTTTCATAGAATTAGAATCATTATTAAAAGTTTAGAGTTGTAGTTATTGTCTTTGGTAGCAAGAACAATAATTATATTAGCACCACACAGTGGATGATAACATACATTTTATTTTAAGCATGTGACTGCAATTATGTTGTCTACCACTTTAAATGCTTGAGCTCAGTCAATTCAAGTGGATTCTGATTAGATGCCATAGTTTTCAATGTTGTCGTAATTTCGTAATTAAATTATTGGTCTGTGTAGTTATCATTATAGTTGTGGCATAAATGTCAATATGAATGAAAACCCTTCTGTTGCATTAGGGTTAATTTGATTGAAGGATTCTGTTTAACCACTATGTGATTTTCAACTGCTTGAAACACTAGTTTAACTATTTATTTCTTATTGAAATTTAGTGAATATTTTCATTTCGTGTCAATACCGTGTAGGCAAACATAGATGTGATTTAGTGAGGCTGTACACATTTTCTGACAATATTTGTTCTGGGGTCATATTGACGCCCCCCCCTCCTCAGGTTTTTGTTGTAGCTTGTCGAACACGAAAATATATAAAATATGAGAATTTATAAAATGTAAGATTAGGGATGCACGATATTATCGGACATTTATCGGAATCAGCCGATAACGGCTTTAAATGTAAATATGGGCATCGGTCCAATATGAAACATTATGCAGATATGTCTTTCCGATAAGAGGAATATGTTAACTCAGGGTGTGCACACTAATATGTGCTCAGGGTGTGCTAGTGATTAGATCACGTTTAAGCTATAGCTTACATGAAAAAATATAACAAACACAACACTTGTAAATTAAATAATGTTATATATTCTGATTTATTCATTAATGTGTAATATGTTTTCTTTTTTTAAACAAATCATAAGCTCTAAAAGATTTTCAGAATTTTTACAAATTTTGCTTTAGACCATCTACAAATTTTAAATCTTAAAATAAAATATTAGTATTAACACTGCATCTTTCTGGGGGGGGGGGGGATGCAGCGAATGATACATAGTTTATTTATAGTTATTTTAAATGTTCAATGTGCTGTCAAAAAAAACCTTCATTATCTTTTATTTCATTCTAACAAATAAGTTCTTGTTAAAAAGTAACCCACATTAAAAATATTTAGCTTATAATGTCTGCACAGGAGAGACTTGATGTTGTTTCCAAACAAAAAAGAAATATATCGGTTTCGGACAAAATGAGTTGAAAAATATAGGTATATCGGATATCGGCAAAATCCAATATCGTGCATCCCTATTTAAGATCAAATTTTTACTTCGTCTTCTGTATCATTCAAATCAAATTCACTGTTTCTTTATCTAGTAAAGTTTAACAGTCAAACAATTTGTTAAAGGATGTTTTTGGTTGTTTGTTGGATCTCAATTACTAGACTACTGCAGCACACAAAACAAGTGTGAGGAACTCATTTTACTCTCACAAGAGTTTTAGAACCAGAAATAACAGAAAGGCAGAGGCTATTTACGTTAAGTACAAATAACAATAAATACTGCTTGCACTAAGCACAAATAATATGTATATATTTAATTTTAGTTCTATCATGACAACTCTTGGAGGAAGTGGCGTGGTAATGTGAATGACAATCTTAATGTTTTTGGTCTTGGCGGAATAAATCTGCTACGCTGCTGTGGCAGCAGAGCAAGTACCGAGACTTGCTACTATCAATACATCCACAACATGCTGCTGTTGTCACGCTCCACATGTGACGAGGAGATGAGGAGACACAGGTAGAACTCAAAACAAAGTTTAATAACTCAAAACAGGATACATACACTGGCTGGAACACACCGTGGAGACTTGAAGACCTTTAATAACCGACAGCAAACATGCGGCAGAACACACTATAAATAGACAGGACTAACTATACACACCTGGAACATAATCAAGACACACGGCTGAGACTAACTGAACTAATAATGAACAGGAAACAGGAAGGACTATATATGGGCACAAGAGGAAGGGAGACACAAGACATGGGGAGAGAGGTCTGACAGCTGTGAGCATGTAAGAAATACTGCTGCTGCACCAATAACATATGAAATAACCCCCATATAGCATACATGATCACCCCATAGCAGGTGGAGCTGGGGAAGGTGGAGGGTCTCTGAAGCGCTGCAATTGCTACAGCAAACACTAGCCAAACATTTGAATGTTGAGCAGCATGCACATTGGCATGACAGAACTTTGGATTTAATTGGACCTCGGCGTACTAGTAAACAAGTATGCTCATGACAAAATAAAAAGTACATTTAAATGTATTCATCTTGTGTCTGTGCAGCTAAGTTTGAAGAAAATAACAAATTGATCCCTGAAACAATATAAATGATAAAATTACATTTCTCACATATTTTACATTTATATTTATGCATTTAGCAGACAATTTCTCAATTACATTTCTCTCCTATTTTATAGTCTCTGTCAAGCTACAACAGAGGTTTTCTGTTTTTACATTAATACAATTATTAGTTATCATCCTTGGTGTGTGTTAGGGGGTTGTATCCTTAATTGTGCGTATCAAACAGTATTAATTACTGTCAGCATTACATTATGATTTTCAGTCTTAGGTCTTAGTACACGGATGGCAGCGATTAAGGCGTTATGTGTTTGTGTGATTGTAGTGTTGCCTGTGGAGTGGTTCACGGTTTGAGTCTCTGTGTGTGTGTGTGTGTGTGTGTGTGTGCTGTTCTATTTGTAGCTGCTGTGTGCTCATGTCAGTTGCCTAGGAGATCCTTGGCGGAGTCCCAGCAGGGTAGAGGAGCTGACCTCGCCCATGGAGCAGAGATACTGAGAGAGCCGGGCATATAGTGTCTGTCTGTCCTTCCGCAACATCCTTCCTCCTCCTGGGAGTTCCCGTTCTGTGACACACACCCAGACACCTGCTCTCCTTAGAGACATGAGAGCGCAGTGCCCCCCTGAGCTTGCTTTTACAGGCTAATGCCTGCTTAGCTCGATGTTAAGTTGTTTATCTCCTTATGGTATGTCATGGTATCATGATAACTGTATTGTATATACAGTATAAGTGTCCGAAATGCACACCCCTCTGTGTTACACACCAACCTACATACCACGCTCACTCCAGCTGTGATATAACGCTTCATAACAAACTCAGTCATGCAAGGGCTTGTGATGAGAGATGGTAAGTCATTTCAAGCAATTGTTTGTGACTAATAATAGATGCTTTTAGTAAAATGGTGCTTAAGGATGTGAAAATTTACAAAATGGATTCAGGGTGTTATATTAATTTAGCTGATACTGATAAAATGCAGACAGTTATAAGATGTAAACAAATTTGTTAAATTAAATGAACATTTATTTTTACAGTATGTTTACGTAAATACTGTAATTTTTTTTTAAAGTGACATCTATAGCTGTGATGTTAATCTTCAGTTGGCTGATGTTGAATGATCTCAAAACAGTTGGTGGATTGTGTTATATGGAGGTTACATTTGCGACTTGATATCGAATATTGATGTTTTAGAACAATATATTATTTTTTAGGATATTCTGTCTCTCTTTGGCAAACGGAACTATTAGATACATAATTATGTAAAAGTGGAACTAAGCCAGTGTCTGGGCTTCCTGTTTTCTGAGCAATAGAGTGCAACAAGTCACCATTTTTTCAGTGGCTTTGGTTTTTTGGGCATTACCTCACATAATATATATTTTTTAAACTTCATAAATGAGTTACAAAGCATGCCATCCAGCTATGAGGTGAATCCCAACATTATAAAGTTTGATTTGGACAATCGGACAAAAGTTACATTTTGAAAATCGGACAAAAATGCATAGCTGTGTACTTAACTTTATTGAGAGAAAGGACCATAATCCCTTGAAGCACTGAAAAAAATAATACTAATATAAATATATAAAAGTACACAATATACACAATATATATTTTACATTTTCTGCAAAACATGGCTATGTTCACACTGTTGGTTTTTGGGATTGACAATGCATTTACTTAAAGGTGTGATCTCAAAATATCCCGTTCACACAGCAGCTTACAGTAGCGTATGTGTGAACTTGGCCTATGTTTATATTACATCATTTTAACAAGAGCGGGAGGGCTCTTTTGGCATTACTCGCTAAGTTTGAGGGTCTAATTGGATTGGTGGAAATTCTTTGCAGAATCATGAGTAATGTAGTTTTCCACCAAAATGTGTAATTTTGAATTCCACTGTTAAACATTTAAAAATAAGTTAAAATTATGCAGGATGATGGCTGCAACAGAACCTTGCTGCTCACACTGCCGTGTCTTCAATGGTTTAAAAGTTAATGTTAAAAATCAGTTCCCCTGTGGAGAAAATTAATGGGCTTTAAAATTCTGAAACCTTATTATATAAAAACAGTCATTAGTGGTGTTTCTATTTATAGACTAATACCGTTGCACATACTTAGGTTTAGGGCTGTGGTTCACAACCAGGGGGGCTTGAAGAAATTGCCATTATCCTTAATCTTAGTCAATCACGATTAAATGGAAAAGTCATGGGAGCTTTCGATATTGTTTTGGACATTTGGGGCCATGGAAGCAAAAAGGTTGCGAACCACTGGTTTAGTGATTTAAACAAACCCTACCTTAGCGTTCAACTCACATACTGGAACTCATCCAGCACATCATCCTTTGTACTACAGACATGCACCTCCATTATTTAGAGACTTGCTCTATTACTTTTCTAAATTATTAGACTTATTTTAGCCTGGTGGACAGTAAAACAGCCGAAAAATCCACAGACATTTTAATGGAGGATCAGGGACATACCTAGTCCAAAATATCATAGAGACTTGAGAGTGGGCCAACACACTTGCAACTGCTAACAATTCCTTAGCAATAACCCACTATACCCTGGTATGGATGCAGTGAGTTTTGTATAGGCATAGTTATATTTGCAATTGTGTTTGGTGCAGCTAGGGGTTTGCAAATCGCTTGCAACATCTCTAAGTTATTAATCTTTACTGCAGATATAGATCCTTCAATATAGTAGCTGGAAATATTACGAATAAGCAACATAATAATATTTTACTTTAAAAGAGCACATTTGAGAAAGCACTCAGGCTGACACATGCTTTATTACTTCAGTGTACATTATGTTCCCAAGGCACAAGGAAACAAGTGCAGGTATGACATTTCTCTCTTTTTTTCAGAGGGCTGCTGTAGATTAGTTATGGACCATAGAGCTGTTAACCATTCACTCTCATGTTTTGTTGAGAGTCACTTGCTGTCTTTACGTCCCAGAGATTAATGTCATTTCAAAATAAGCCTCTTTTTCCTTTAAGTTCTCAAAATGCATTTGACAGATATTACTGAAGCTTTAAATCTCTGTTGTATCCCAAAGGCATTCACTATTCAGTCATCCGATACAGTAACAGTGCTTCTGTTTGGGAATGAGTGAGTGAGTGAGGTAGTAAGCACTTGTTTCTGCCATACCGGCAATAAAGGCCTTTGGTCTGAAAACAGAAATCCTAAGATCAGCTTTTGAAATGCTGATAGGCTCAGTGAGGTGTGACGTGAGGGCATGCTACTGTACCTGTGCTGGAGTCTTAATTCCAGAGTGGACATGAACACACAAGCAGTTCTGCCCTGCTGTTTCACTGATACATCTGTGTGTGTGTTTTAGCATAATGACTAATTTAATTCATTTTAAGATTTACTCGGGTACTCTAGAATTGAGTCCTGGCCCCCTGATTGAGACTTAGTAATAAGACTTTTGCTTTAGTCCCATGCTTTTCAGAGGAATCTCACATCTCTTCTAGATTTTCAGAACAAATCTCAAGAAAATCTCTATTTGTGCTCAAATTGGCAAAAATAACAAAGTCTGCAATCAACAAAAGCCCTTTAATTGGTTTTGCTGTTTCGGCTGAATATTTTCATCTGCAGAAATTTTTGTCCATAACTATTGAAATATGATCTAAACAGATGATATATTCTGGCATGAGGACTTTGTTTTGTCTGTAATGGATGCATGGGAATAACGAGTCCGAAAAGGAATAAGGGGTCACGTGTGAGCTGGGTGTTGATGTGTACAGAGATGCGAGGTAATGATGGGGTGTATGATACGTTACGTGAACGGACATGACAGCACTAGAGAGTGAGGGTGACAGCTAACTGCTAACACACACACACACGCTCAGAAGTGTGGCTATAGAAACTCAAGGTACACTGAATATTTAGTACCACAGTAACAGGAATACCATGGTACTACTATCTGATACAATCAAAACAAATGTCCCCTACACTTTACGAAGCCTAATCACATATGTGATGAGTTGGTGCATTAGCTGGTTCTGAGGCCCAGAGCACCTACATCAGCAGATTAGCTGACTATTTCATCCATTTAGCTTTTTAGCTAATCTAGCTCTTTTGGGTGTTAGCTCAGCACCAATCCTGGATCACATCTAATTCCAGCAATATAAATCTTTGCTTGATAGATACTCGTTGTTACATTGCCTTTGTAAGTGATAGCATATATTTAAACTAGTTTTCTGGAAAGCTGCCACACTCGAGCCTGAAAGCAAAGCGGCTTTGGCCTGTCCACTTATGTGCTGCAGTTTAATGTCTTTAGATACACATACATAGATTACATGCTGTGCTGATGTACGGAATAAGGAGAGTGACTGTGTTATGTTTTATGAGTATCTTGATTTCTTTCCTGGACAATCAACATAACAATAGACTAAGCTACTCAGAACAATAGACAAAGAACAAAACATTGTGCATTTCTAAAATAAAGAAAACTAATAGGATGCACTTGCCGTCCCAGTCTTGAACAGGAGCGCTTCACACAAATTAACCGAAACTCTGAGAAAACTTTCCTTACAGACATGATTAATATATCTATAGATATTAGAGATCGACCGCTATATCGGTTTACCGATATTTTTCCCGATATTTAAGCATTTTTCCATAATCGGATATTGTTTTTAAAAAAAATTTTATTAGTCACATTTAGCCACAATTATAGAGAGTATAACCAGCAGTGAAATGTGTTCTCTGTATTTAACCCATCCAAGCACACACACACCTGGAGCAGTGGAGACACACACACACACACACACACACACACACACCTGGAGCAGTGGACACTGTTCACACAGGAAATGCTCAGCGCGGCCACCGCATGTAACTTTATACACGATTCACTTGTTTGAAACACACTAAATTATATTAACATTTACTATAGAACCATTATTTCGCCAATGAACATCTAAATAAATACATCTCTATCGAAATTAATTATTTATTATCTCCGCAAGCGATCGCAGTTTGAGTATAGTTCTGTGTAAATGCATAGATAAACCACGCTATCAGCAGTTTTCATAATTTAGAATGACAAAAACATTTTAATAATTCTGATAAAACATGCCAGTTAAGAAATGCAATAAAATATGATGTTTTGTTTGTTATAGCTTATTTCAATATTCCAGAGAATATTATTCAGTGAATTATTATTCACTCTTTAGTCTATTCAACAGCGTTTAAACCTAAAACTGTAGTTTAAAATGAAGTTGATATGACTTCTGTCCTTTATTTTCTCCATTTGAAAACGTTAGGCATTCCTCTGCTTATTGTTAATATCAGTGTTGCTGATGATGCTTTTTATAAATAAAATGTTTATATTGTTGTAATTTGAAGATACAATTTTACATGAAAATTTTCATTTTCAACCGTTGTTTGTTGTTGTTAAGATGACTGAAAGGAGGAAAAACCAAAGTGAAGAATGGACTTACTTCACTCTGTTATTTATTTACTTTATAACAGTAAATCAATATCGGTTCTGCATATCGGTTATCGGGTACATAAACGTACAAATAATCGATATCTGTATCGGTTATAAAAAATCAATATCGGTCGATCACTAATAGAAATCTTTGAATTACTACAAAACTAAATAATTAATATCCAAAACAAAATCTCTTTCATTATAATCCGTAAGATACATTTGTTTCTAAAGAAGCGTCCAATGAGGAGATGGCGAGTCAGGATTTGAACTTTATCTTTGTGACACTGACTAAGAAAACACAGAAAACACTAGTTTATTAATAAATAATTCAAATATCTCCTTACTATTTTTCCCAGACATATATTCATGGTCAATTTTTCTGGGGCTTTGCGGCAAGCTTTTGCCTATTTAATGCGCTCATGTCACGTTGCTGTGGGCGATATGACACAAAAACTCATAATTTGCATGCGTTATTAAGCATTGCGGTTTCAAAACAAGCGATTTTAGCAATTGAAATGCTTTCTGCAATTGGGTCGGATCGAGGCTGGTTCATATTCACACCTTAAACGGACCGTACCAGAGTTAATTTAGAACCGAACCGAGACCACCTCTTTAGCACTATAGCTGGGTCTCAGTTCGGTTATTTGGCGTGCACCAGAGTATGATTGCTGTATTCACACCTGCCCAAAAGATCCGCACCAAAGGGGGAAACGAACTAGAGTTTGTTTTAATCGAACCAAACAAGACAGGTGTGAATACACCCTAAGACTTATTACAAAGTTATTGTGCAGTACTTTGTTACAATTTGTATTGTTAAAAGCGCTATATAAATAAAGGTGACTTGACTTGACAAAGTAACACCCAGCATTCAGAACACCCCAGGATTGTGTCAGCAGCATGTTTTATTACTCACATTTTCTTCAGAAAATGCAAAATCAGAAAATGTATCTTTTATTTTTTCCATATCTGGATACAATTGTTAATTGTCACTACGCATCTCTGTTGTTGACTGTTATGAAACAATATTCCCGTGATGTTTTTAGAATTACCGTTTAACTTTTTTTATACCAAATAATGTTTCATCAGTTCCTTTAAACTCTGACAACTGTGTGAGAAATTATTATAGTTTTCATTAATAATTTGAATTTGTTTGTATTTTCATATTTTATTTTTGTTTTAATTTTAGGTAAATGTTTATACATTTTGTTGTGTTTTGATCATTTTTATTATTTAAATTTATTTTTTATAATTTTTATTTCAATTTTAATTTGAGTTATTTTAGTAAAATCAAGTTAAATGACTAAATTAATTAAATGAATATAACTAATTTTGCCTTGACAACTAGCTGAAATAAAATTATATATATATATATATATACACAGGTACATCTAAAAAAATTGAATATAATGAAAAATGTCAATATTTTGTGTCACTCATTTCAGAAAGTGAAATCCATATATTATATAGATTCATTACACAGAGTGAAATAGTTCAAGCCTTTATTTCTTGAGATTTTGATGATTATGGCTTAGAGATAATGAAAACCAAAAATTAAGTGTCTCAGAAAATTTTAATATTACATAAGATCAATAAAAAAGGATATTTTAAACAGAAATCTGATTTGAAACAGGCTTCTGAAAAGTATGTTCATTTCTATGCACTCAATACTTGGTTTGGTCTCCTTTTGCATGAATTACTTCATCAATGCGGCGTGTCATGGAGGCAATCAGCCTGTGGCACTGCTCAGGTGTAATGAAAGCACAGGTTACTTTGATAACAGCCTTCAGGTCATCTGCATTGTTGGGTCTGGTGTCTCTCATCTTCTTCTTGACAATACCCCATAGATTCTCTCTGGGGTTCAGGTCAGGCGACTTTGCTGGCCAATCAAGCACAGTAACACCATGGTCTTTGAACCAGGTTTTGGTACCTTTGGCAGTGTGGGCAGGTGCCAATGTCCTGCTGGAAAATGAAATTAGCATCTCCATAAACCTTGTCAGCAGAAGGAAGCATGAAGTGCTCTAAAATGTACTGGTAGATGACTGCGTTGACTGTGGACTTCAGAAAAGTCAGTGGAGTCAGTGCATCAAGTGCATAGTGGAGTCAGTGCATCAAGAGTCACTACGCTCAGACATCTTCAGGAAAAGGGCTACCAAGCCACTTCTGAAACAGAAACATCATTAGCTGTAAGCTCTTATCATCAAAATTAAAACAAAAAACTTTTGAAGTGTTTTACTCTACATGCAATGAATCAAAAATCTAAAACTTTTTCACCATATTCAAATTTTTAGATGTACCTCTATATAGCTAAATAACAATTTGTTTAAAAAAAAATGTATAATACATTTTTTTTGTTGATGTTTCAATTAATGCTTATTTAATTTAAAGTAACAACAATGTTTTTATGGTTTTAGTTTTAGTTAACTCTAATAACGCTGTCTCAGAGAGATCTAGTTGAGACCATTCCAGAATTAGTCTCTTAATTCAGTCCCATACAGCTGCGCTGTGCTGTTTTAACTGCTGAGGTTCCTGCACAGTGATAATATGTCAGGTTCACCCTCCCTTGATTCTTTGCTCAGCTGCCAGTATTGATAACTGCTGTAGAAGCCTTCCGGCATAATTCAGTCTTTCTGACTCTTTTCCTTCTTGACAGTCAGGCCCTTCTACACGTGACCGATAGCAGTTTGGATCTTGTTTTACTCCAAACAGGGTCACCCCTGTTAAGGCACATTGATGGGGGCACGTTACCATGACAATATGTTGAAGGTCCAGTGTTCTTCCAGGCTTTGTTTGTTTGTCATCGGCACCTCTGTTTGCGCTGATAAAGGAATGTCGGAGATGACAAGCCCCGTCTGAAAAATGAAACATCCAGAAACTTTGCAGACATTTGAAATGACTGGGGTGATCTCCTTAAACACAGCTGAAGTCAAATATAAAAGCATCCGGAATTATATCATCGGGTTCTGTCTGTGTTCTTTAGATGTCACTTGGCTAAATATGATTTTTAGAAAAATATTGGATGTCATTTAAAATTTCTCTCAAAGTTTCCATTAATAAAATTGTCTAAATTTAATTTAATTTAATTTAATTGTATTAATTTATTAAAGGAAAAGGGTGTGTTAAGAAGAACTTTATGTAAAATGTTTTCTTTCAAGACAGATCTTTTATGAGCTATGAGGGATGCATAATTTGGTAGAAAAAAGGGATTTTTCTGATAATTATTATTTTTATTTTTACTAACTACAAAATGCAACAAAAAAAATGAAATGTGTTACTATTGGAATATTTCACTGTAAAATAAATAAATTTATAATAATAATAATACACATTTTATTTTACATTACAAATGTGCACTTAAATTACTAATATTTATGCTTAAATATTTTCATTTCCATATGTAAATTGCAGTCTTTGCAATTTGATATTCACACTAAACCATATCACAATTTTGGTTTTATTTCAATTAATCGTGAAGCTCTACTTTTTTCAGAAAATTGAATGTTTCTTTGTTTCTTTTTTTCTTTTTCTTTTTTTACTTTAAATCAATGTCTGAAATTGTTGTGATTTATTTAAAAGCTGAATGGTTTGATTCAAAGCTTACAACTCTTTGTTAAATAGATTCTGTTTATTATGGGATTCAAAAAACGTTATCACATAAGTTGTGCATTTAATTACTAGCTTCGGAGAAATAAGTACATGAAAACTAAGCTCGACGTTTCTGAGTACTTCCTTGACTTTGTAAACCATGTCTAAATGATGCACTTACTGTGAAATTGTGGAATTATGGCTTTTGCTGTGTGCATTTGTGATTAACAGTCTGTGCAACATAATGCCACAAAAATATGGATTTGTAGGAGGACCCCTGGGACTGAGGGCATCATTTGAGACAGGGGCAAAATCATACTTGTGATGACTAATCGTCAAAGCTGACTTAGTTATCTTTTTCAAAAAGCATATTGGTGGAACAATGGTTTAACAGTTTCCAAATGCACTTAAGACCAACATCCAAGATGTAGATGCTTCTTCATTGGAAGAGATTCTGAGAAATTTAGCTTTACACCACTTGCTCACCAATGGATCCTCTGCAGTGAATGGGTGCCGTCAGAATGAGAGTCAAAACAGGTGATCAAAAAAACATCACAAGTGATCCACAAAGTAATCCAGGCAGTCGCTGTGGTAAAAAAGAAAAATACTGGCGGTTTAGCAATATTTATAAACAGCGGTAATCATTTAATCAAACAAAGTAGGAATATGAGAAGTCAAGCAATCAACTTTTGGACCACTTAAGATAGAATGACCCATAATAAATGTGCATTCATAATTGCACATATAAAATTAGCAGATTAGCCACATACAGACAGTACTGTGTTATTTTGTTGGGTTTGTGGTTTTGAAGATAGACACAGTACTGATATGTTTTGACTGCTGTTCCAGTGCTTTCAATGATAATGCGATCCACTAAAGATCAGGCAAACTTGGCTGATGGTCAAATTTGCTCTTATTCTTAAGTTGCATTCATGCTACAAGACTGGAGTTTAGTTCAAGACTAAGCCGTTTAAACAAGGGTCACTGGTTGTGAACAGAAATAGTTCAGACAGCTAGGTTAGGACTGTCACCATCAGCTCTTGTTGGATCTCTTTTGATTTATTTCTTCTGGCAAGCAGAATCTGATTTTAGATTCAACACGGAAACCGACCCTATTGACTACATAATACTTGTTCTTCTTGGTCTTATTGTGCATAATTAATCCTAAAAAAGTTTGTCTTAATTTTGATCAAAATGTGTTTGCTATGTCTCAAAAATGACCTTTTTACGAGACATCACATCACCAAGGCTGCTTAAGTTTCAACCAGCGTGTGTTGGCAGTGTTTCAGGAGGTGAGTGGTTCTCCACAATCACATTTATGTCTGCCTGTATTCTGCAAGAGAAGTCAGCTTTTTACAATCTAATCCATTTTTAATGGATAAAATCATGTCCTGTCCTACTTGTTTAGTTTTTTTAAATGAACCACATTATGGGCATAAAATGGGTTGCAAACGACTTTTCATGTTGACTATAAACTTGACGGGACTTCAAACACTGGCATATATATATAGAGTTTACACTCTACAAAGAGTTGATACACACATGCACACACTTTCTCAAACCAATTGGGTTAATGGGCCGGAAGGTCTGTCTTTCTGCATGCTGCCATTGAATTTTTTCTTTGCAGGGCATATCCTGGTGCTTTCCTTCCTATGCTTTTGTCCCAGATTGAAAACGAGAGGATAACTCTATTATCGCTGTCAATTTTTCCTCATTAATCATAGTAACAGCTTTGTAAGCTTAATGACTTTTTGTTATTCATGAAGTTTGGAGATTGTTCCTTTTTCCTCTCAAGCTTCTTTGAGATGATGTTCTTTAAACTGATTTTTGACTGACGCACCATGCTGAGCTTCCTCACCGTGAACTCTCTTGAGCTTTGTTTTTCATGTTTACACATATAGACATATCATCTCATGTAGATAAGTCTCTCTCTCTGGAGCTGCAGTATATTTAAACAAGATAACAACCATGTGAGCGTTTGATTCGCCTCATCAACTGTGTTCAATGGAGGAAATAAACATAGATTCAAGTGAATAATCGGTTCAAGACCGGTTCTTGACATCTAATATTAGTTGCATCAGCAATGAGAGTCCATAAACAACCTCTTTAACCTCAGTTGAGTCACATAAATTCAAAGAAAAAGCTTGCTTTAGGATAAGCCAGACATGAACCTAGTGCTTTAATTTGATTTTAAATGACATTTTGATAGAGTTTTGATCGAGTAGATCACCCAGAAAAATGTAATTGTTACCATATATAGGGCATTATGAAATCAGTTTAATTTTTTTCTAAATTCATTTTTTTCTGTTTACATTTTTCTGGATTCCGTTTTTTTCACGCTTTAATTTTTCTAGACTCCTTTTTAATGATCAAATTAAATTGTTTTAATTAATTAAAATCATGAAACTTACAATTTAACATTCACTTATTAAAAGTGTAACACAAATGACATGTTTAGGCGGGGCCGTATTAAATAAAAAAAAATTGTCTCACCTTATGTTTTATTGTTACCAAATTCTGTGTTTTAGCATGTCTAATTATTTGAATGCATACAATTTTTTTTATTTTTCTCAGAAATTATGTGTTGTGTATATTAATTTTACTGGTTATCAGATGAAGGCATAACACATTGATTTAATTTATATTTGAATTAATGAAAACTAAACATTACAATTTATTTTTATTTATATTTATTTAAAAAATATAATTTTTTAGATTTTTCAATAGTAGTAGTAGTACATACATTATACTAAATAATAGTAAAATAGCCTATTTCTGGCACAATGTCTTTAATAAGTTAAACCGAACCATTATTTTGACGGGTTGCCGCGAATACCTTTAAAGTTCTGTGTGCATGTTTTGACGCTAGTTTTACTCAAATGAAATGGTAAAATGCTCGTGAAGTGACTCTCAGAACAGTCCTGGAGCTATTGTTCATATATGTAACGTTAGTAAACGAAACCGTGCGTCTGCTCCATTCATACAGAGACGCGCAGAACATGCAGGATTCATATTTAAATCGACTTTTACGGCGTAATATTTACAATGTTTTTGAAAGACTAATCTCAGTAAACACATTATTAATAAAGCATATACAGACAAGCATAATAAAACACTGTTTTAATGCAGTTTTCCTTATAATGGTTTTCTATAAAACGTGTTGCGTTCGTATCCTGGACTCATCTGCTTGTCTGTACATAGTATGATTTATTAATAACGTGTTTACAAAGTTTGAACTTTTAAAAACAGTGTCTTAACGCATTAAGCCACGTTAAACCTTTTTCACGTTAAACGTTTTAGAATTTCACAACTTCCCAAAGATGGAATTAATTTGATGATGCGTTTCATAATTTTCTGGGCCTTGACAGTGTAATTTACTTGGCAGTCAATGGGACAGTCACAAGCCTCCCGGTTTTCATCCAAAATATCTTAAATTGTGTTCCGAAGACGAACGAAGCTTTCACGTGTTTGGAACGGACATGGGGGTAAGTGATTAATGACAACATTTTCATCTGCATATTTCATGTAATTTTACAGTAAAATACTGTTAAATGTGCAGGAGTTTCCATAAACTCTTGTGTGACACTTCATGGTTTCTTCATATACAGTAAATTGTTATTTTTATCTTATAGGGCCTATTATACATTTTTATATTATTATACGAATTGTTACAGCAGGACTAAAATGCTCACAACAATGCTGGAATGCAGACATTAATTTGCTTTAAAACCACGATAAATGTTTGTTTATGCATTTTGACAGAGATATGCGATTTGCATAATTTAATACGCTGGCCTAATTTGACATGTTTAATGAAACCTGGTGAAAGTGCTATTTTACTTAGGCTACAGCATGCATTTTGCTGATGAGGTAACAATGTAAAGTGCTTACCGTTTGAAACCGGCTCTAGTGCTGATTGATGCTCCTCACTGAGGTGTCTGACTGTCGTCAAGCCCGATAACTAGACTTATGTTGACTTCATCTGTCCAGATTTGAAACACCAGACATCTAATGGCTGTCAGAATCCTCCACGGTCTCATTAATCAAGCCATTCTTTCCATTGTTCTGCTGTCTGTGAAGAACCAGACTTCGCTGTGATCTTATCTTCCCCTGACCCTGCCCTCTTCTGTCCATGTGTACTGCAGGACTGGACACTAAATGTGTTTTTCAGTCTCTTTCTCATTGTCTAACTATTGGTTCTATCTATTTTAAGTTGTGTATTATCAAGTACCAATTCTGAGAAGAAAATCGCTCCTATTTGCCTTTTATTGCTTCCCTCTAGTGGTTAAACAGTGGTAGTGCACATAACATTGCTGTGGTTGTGTGACATTAATTAGGATATTAAATTAACCATAAACAAAAATACATGCTAAAAATTATGTAAAGATGACAAATGAAGATGTAATTTAATTCCAAAACTGTAGCTAATTTTTATTTAACTCCTTTAGATAAATACAATGAGTGTATTTTGAGTATCATTTTATTAAAAAATCCCCTAAAAGAATGACTAATCTATTAAAAGTTATGAGGCAGTCAGACAAGTTTCATATTGATTATCTTAACTGTATGCAACTTAATGTGAAACAAATGAAATATCACAGATAGAGACATTTCTGTAAGGAAAATGCAAAATATGCACATATCGTATAGAATAAACTAAATGTTGTACATATTGTACATATCCAGACCTCTTGTGGTGTATTTAGGTCTAAACTGTCTGTTTAACGTATCAACAACTGACTCGGTCAATTGAGGGCAATATTTATTGCTGATGAATCACAAAAGCCTGTTACATCAACACTGTTTTGTGTTATCATAAGCAGTTTCAGTTACTCTCTTTGTAAATGAAATGTTTTGTGCTGTTCTTTTGTTGTTATTGTTCGTGTAATGATGTATTTCTCCAGTCGTGCAGTAGATGGAGGCAGAGACGCAGATGAGTTATTGTACGTCTTTGTCTCTGCTCCAGATCGTTCTCACTTCTAAACACTGAAGATTCTAGAACATAACTAGTGGACAGTGCTTACACTGCTTCATGGGTTATTCAAGTAATGACAAGTACAAAGCTGTGAAAATTGACTTTTTTTTAAATGTATTTATTTCTTTACTGTTGTTAAATGTTAATACAGCTTTTTTTCATTCAAGAAATAGGTTGAAAATATACAATCACCTTCAGGAGAACATTAACAAAGAAAAGAAGATAGAAGTAAGAAAAGAGGAGAAATAAAACACAATAAGGGGGGAAAATAAGGATCATTCAATCCATTTGATTACATCACTCACAGATGGGTGGAGCTTATCATGTTATGATGATGTCATTGCATTCAGAGAGATCTGGCCACAGCATGTTTTGTCATATTATTACAATAGGCTTATAGGGTGACTATTTATAGTCCTTTTGTGGTCCTGGGATGGGTTGATTTAATCCAAATTCCAAGCTCAATAACCAGGCCGATATCTGATAAAAAGATTTAATCAGAAATATCATAAACATATCTTTAGTTGAGGGTTTTGTAGTGATGTAGATTTACTGATGTGAGTGCTGTTTTGTTGATCTCATTAAGCGACGCTGACTAGTCTTTCCGCAGACCTGCGCGGTGTTGTGCAGAATACCCAGGATATTTTCTATTCCGAGTCTTTCTCAGTCTGACCTACTTTAAACGCAGCTTCAGTCAAATTTACCCAGATATCAGCTGGACGGACGCCTCTGCAGTCTTTAGGTGTTCGTCTGTAAATGTCTTACTGTAACAATATTTACTTCATCCCTTCGTGTTGATATGTGTGTATAATAAATGGCGTTTTCGGTTGTTGCTTAAAATTTAATGAAGGCATCTCGTGGTTCACTGGATAGAGAGTTTTTGGTCATATAATATGTTGAGATGCTGTCTGGTGTGCTGTAAAATGCTGGTGGTTGTGTGGTCACAAAGTACATTGTGTAGATGTTTGTCATTGTATGAGTTATGTGTGTGCTGATCAGTGTTCTTTCACAGTAGCGGGTGTTGGATTTGGTGACTCAGGAGCTGTGTGTGTAGTCATACATGCTCCAGTGCTCTGGTGTTCTTCTGCTCTCAGGAGCTAATGGTCAATATTTCATCATGAATTATTGAATCTCTTCAAGTAATCTCTGAGCGGCCTTCTGCTATATCGAAAAAGTCCATCACAGGCTCATTGGAAAAATGTGCCTCTACCCACATTTTTGCAAACGCCACAGTTTCTAGCTGAAATGAAGACTAGAGTCAGTAAAACACCAACAATTTACACCAACATTTATTTACTTTCACACAAACTATGAAGATATATTATTGAAATAATTTTTGTGCAGTGCTTATACTATGCTATGACCTCAAAACACTTTTACTATAGTGAGGTTTTTGGCTAGAATAAGATGTAAAGTGGACCAGACTTTATGTTCATAGTCAGAAATATGGTAGGGATGGGTCACGATTTTCGAATATTCGAATAGTCAATTTAATTATAGAATATCGATTAGGTTATGCGATTATTTTCTAAAGGTTTACCCACACTGGGTGTTTTGAACCATCCCCGAGCCGCGTCTGAGCCCCAAAGCTCTGTTCGTTTGAGTAAAGTGATCACTCCGTGACGCGCTCGGACGCGGTTTGTTTAGCAGGCCCTGGCTTGGTTGTAAGAGGTGGGCCAGAGTGCGGTTCAGTTGGACTCGGGCACGGCACATGTAGTGTGAGCTCTAACCGCGCCGGAGCACGGAACTTCTGATACGTGCAGCCTGATTGCGTGAACAATAGATCTGTTAAGCCAATACATAGAGAGAGGGCCGTTTGTTTCAGCATCAAAAAACAACTCAAAATAATAATCCACAAAGTTAACAAAACGATGCACTCCCCTGCGCTGAGCGAGAGCACTTCTCTGCCACCTTCACGTGTTATCAGAAACGTCCGGTTTCCCACTTATGAAGTCGTGACGAGCTCGCTGCATTCAATTTTTTTGTTGAATAAATAATGTAATATTCCACTGGTTGATAACCATAAATATTTATGTAAAAAATATTTGTGCTGTTTTTCGTGTTAAATGTGAAGAATGACAGGTTGGATGCCACAGACTTTTTTTTTATTAGCAGAGTATTCAGGTGTAATTTTCACTTTAACTTCACGCAATATAACATGATTTTATTATTGTAATTTTGACTTTATTCTTCAAATATGACATTAATCTTATTTATTTAGTTATTTATTTGAGAAAGATAAACTGATCAAACTTGCGCTGGCCGCTGGTATTTAAAAAAACAAAAACTTGAATTTAAAAACATAAAATGTTCCAATCATATTTCTGAATTAAATTAATAAAGAAACGAAACGAATTATTCGGAACTATTTTAATGGCTGCAGCAGCAGCTTTGTAATGTGGAGGAGAGAGAGAGAGAAAGACACGGGCGTTCGGACTCAGGCGGAGAATTCTGAAAAGCTACAGGGATCTATATTCGTTCCCTCGTTTCAATTAAAAGTTCCCCGGACTAAGTGTGAACAGATTGCACTCTCGTCTTCTTCCAGAGCATGTGAACATTTAATATATGAAATAGGTTATTGTTATGAAAACAGACGTTAAAATTAATGTTCACATAATAAGTGCCGTCATTCAGGCTGTTCATGATAGAGGTCTGCTTCCCGACCCGAGCCCGCGGGTCCCGAAATGCTTTCGGGTTGGGTTAATGTTTAATGGATAGCTTCGGGCTCGGGTTTGTAGCTAAACCAAAACTATATTCAGAGGCTACGCTGCTTTCATAGACGCACGCGCACACACATTATTGCACACAGATATCTGAGATCGCGCAGCGCACAAACAGCACGGAAACTGTTTCTTAGTAAAATAGCTTCGATAGGCTACTGACTCGCAACATTATGTTTCTCTGCAATGAGGGGGTGAAATCGCTGTTTTTGAAGTAACTAAGCCTCATTGCTTGTATAGAGAGACGCGCAACTTTCATACCCCTCTCTCTCTCTCTCTCGCTAATTCAAATAAATGATTATATATATATATATATATATGAAATAGGTTATTGTTATGACACGTTAAAATTAATGTTCACATAATAAGTGCCGTCATTCAGGCTGTTCACAATGTTTTAGCGCATAATGTTTTAAGAATGATATTCTGTTTAGCGTAATAAAAACATATAACATGCGTAATATGTTTATATGCCATATATTCATTCATTAATTAATCAAACGGTTACGTTTTTTTATAATATGAATTTCATGCTCATTTTTAAAATAGAACTGTCCTAACCTTATACGCAGTTGATAATCGACGGACTGTTCTGTTAATAAATGCCTCCTTCGGTTGTGTTATATTAATATGTTTCAGCAATCATAAGTTATGACCATTAATTGGCTCAGGTTAAGATAGACTATTCTCTAATTAATTAAACTGTTATCTTACAGATTGAAAGCCTGGAGGGTTTCTCTCCCCCTCTCTGTTTATGTGTGTGTGTGTGTGTGTGTGTGTGTGTGTGTGTGTGTGTGTGTGAGCGTGTGCGTGGGTACATGCGCGGGAGGGGTGCGATTTTCGAATAGTAATCGAATAATACACAGCGATTATCGAATATTACTTTTGCTTAAAATGCACATCCCTAAAATATGGAGTCAGAATTAAGCAGACAAATCTTTCTCTCCCAGATTTTTTCTATGGCCTTTAAATCCTATTAAAAGCCTAACAAGGAATCTTTCTTTAGAAATTTGTTAATGTACCGAATAGATGTAATTAGGGATTTAATTATTTAAAACACATTTGCACGCAAGCTACATTTAATCTCTCTGTTTTATCTCTTCACAAACGACCTGCTCTAAATCCCTCTTTTTAAGAAACAGATAGAGGAAAATGTGACGGAGATGACATTTGCCCAGCAACACAGTGGAATTATGCTCTTAACTGCCGGTCCGACTGAGATACAGTTAATGTGCTTTCTCTTGGCGTTGGCTGCTGTGCTTCTGCTGTCTTCCGCTGTTTTCCTCAACCTATTGCTGCACAGCTCTTTCTTATTTATCCAATCAGAAGAATGCATCCCACCCCCTTTCACTTCATTAATATTCAGCGACTGCAGTCCCCCATCATGGGCTCAGGTGGTCCACAGAACAGAGCGGGAACATGTGAACAGTGTGAATACAGAAGCACACACCCGCTCGCATCCATAAAACAACACTATCAACAGCAGTAAGGCTTCGATCTCGATTCAGATGCGTTTCTTTGTTTTACAATGAGGTGTAAAGTCTTGTGCGAGTGCGAGTCTCATCGCAGAATCAGCTTCCATTTCATTTCTGTTGTGAGGGGAAATCTGTTCTTCCAATCCTCCACTGAGCCTGCACTGTAAAGGACAGTTTCTTTATTTTTCCAGGAAATATATCTAAATATCCATAAAATAAGATTTATTTGAGAAGCTAATTAATTAAGACTTGTTTACGAATAATGTATATATTTTTTCTTGTTTTAAGCATAAAAAAATATTTTACTAGTGTGTTGCGAGGCAATAAAGCAACAGCTGCTAAATGCCTTCTGTTGTGGTTGACAACAAGGGAACTGCAAAAAAGATATATATTTAATATGTTTGTAATGAGTATTTTTGATGTGTTCTGTTATTTCTGACATGTTGATTGATTAATTTCTGTAGCATTACGATGCAGCTCCACCCACTACATTAAATCTCATTGGTTCACATTTCTGCTCCATATTCTGTTCTGTGACTATGTTGCACATCATTTTCTCATTCATTATCGGAAAAAATGCATGACTGTAAACATATTGTATTGATTCAAATGAGGTCTGAATTACACAGAAAGGATAGTTCAACCTACTCCCCCTCATCTTAAGACAGATAAGAGACACAAAATTCAAGTCATTATTCTTACATTTTTTTACATCTCCCATTGCTTTTCTTAGCAAATTCACGAGAGAAGTTCATAATCAATATATAAAGCAAAATATAGCACACTAGTTCACTTGTATAGTGCCTTTATGTCATTTTTGCTGTATAGATGCAGCAGATTTATTGTAATTGTATGGAAAAGAGCAGCAGGAACATTCTTCAAAACATCTATTTTTGTGTTCTTCGGAAGAAAGATGCACAGGTTGGAAACAATATAAGGGTGAGTAAATGGCGTTAAAATTTGTATTTATGGATGAACTATCCTTCTAAAAATAATAAGAACAAATTTAGTTCAAGATATATTTTCTAAAACAAGCCTTAATGTCATACACAGTTTTGCATCTCAAGTAAGTTAATCATGTTTTCAGGCTATTTTAACTGGGAAACAAAACCAATACTGATGATCATTTCCTCATAAAGTAATTTATTGTGCTCCACGGGAAAGCTCAAGACAGCAATGATGGTTCAATACAGACGTGTGTGTGTGTGTGTGTTTGTGTGTGTACGCATGCATGTGAGGGCGTGTTAATCCGCACACAGAACCCACCAGCATCAACCCCCCCCATTCCTCCCCTCACTTAGACACTTCCAGCTGGTGGCGAAGGATACGCGCATAAGATTCTCCATCCCAGCTGCCCTCCACCCATTCTCTTTCTCTCATCCCATCCCTCTCTCCGCTACGCTCCGTCCCGGCTGACTGCACGGTGGGGATGGGTTCAGGTTGGGCCAGAAGGACCCAGGAAAAAAAGTGCCAAGAGGAAAGCACCGTCTCCTGGAAACGTTCATCTCCTCTCACACAAATGTATTTTCCCAGCTTCAGCTCTTCGGTAGCTGCTCACAGGAACACATAGACCCTACAGAAGGTGCCTGGGAGATTTTTTTTTCTTTGTGCTTTAGAGGGATTCTGTTAATTCTTTATTGACTGGAAGACACTTCACTTTATGAAAGGATATCTCACTTGAGCTTTGCATCATGGCACACGCGGCATCCCAGATCAAGAAAAAAGCCGATTTGGATCTTACAGCTGCCGAGGATGAGAAAAATAAGAAGAAGAAGCCCAGCAAAAGGGCCAAAGAACCAAAGAAAAAGGTACCAGTAGGTCACGGCTCTGAGGGTGGTGCTTTTGGCGCTGGCATGAAGGTTGGGTGGGATGTCTGGAAGCATCTTAAAGGTCTGGGATTCCACTTTGAGGTTTATTGAGGCCAATACAGTTTAAGAATTGTCTTTGGAAATAAAAATAAGGCTTTCAAGTAGACTGCAGTGATGCTGCTGAGTTCTGTGTGGATAGAAAATGCTTATTTATAGGATGAACATGTGCTTCACAAAGAAGGCGCACACTAAGAATGCAGAATATATAGATGAACATGCTCACTGCATTTTTGAGGGCAGATTTTTACTATATTTACATATTGCTAACATTTCTCACCCTTAGTTAGATATCAAATAATGATTTATAGTAGTATGTCATAGTTGTTTGTTGAACTTAAACAGATTTGAAACGCCAACCCATAAGATAAGATGTTTTTGTAGATTGAAGTGGCGGTTGTCTTTTTTTTGATGCGTGTGGGTGAGTGTGTTTTTGTCTTTGATCCATGATGGGATTCTCCACGCTGATGCGTGACTGGTGTCATTTTTATCGCGGGCTATGCATCCAGACCCCCGGGGGCTCACGAACCTTCTCCCACGGGCTTTATGAAAGATTACCCCCCCCCCCAACCAGCTTCAATCCCATTACAAACCCATATCAACCCATCCCATTAATCACAGTTCAGCATTCGGCATCTCGACCTATCTGCATACGCATCTGCTTCTGTCTTAGCTGCTCTTCTCTTAGAATCAACCGAAGAATAGATTAAAATGGTCAGAAAGACTTGTATCCCGTTCTTTTGTTTGTGGAGTTGTGGAGACTGCTTTGTACATTTCTTGTTTGATTACTGGTTATGGTTTACAAGAAATACAATTTTAGTCAAATTTTGTGTTTAGTTTAATGTGTTACTTGTCATTTCATTGTAATTATTTGTGAATTTGAGCAATTTCTGTGTGAATATTATTTCAAAGCAAATCCTACACCAAATTGATTTCAGTGTATAGAGCTGTTCATGCTCATTTCTTATAAGACAATGAACATTAATATCATACAGTCCTTCTTATATTGGCTCTAAAAACGGCAATATCCTACAACATTTTTGAATAATATTAACGTATCACATTTATGTAAGTTCTTGCTAATCCTGAATGAAACCTTGCCAGGCAACAGAATATGCATATAGTGTTAACAAGCCAGCTTCGCTTTGTCCCTCACGGGACATTGTGTCATGATTTAAATCCTCCCTTCAACCTTTTTTAGGACTAAGAGCTTGACTCTCAATGACCTCTGTCATTCATGTGCGCGTGTGGCTGAAAATCTACACGCTTGAACTTTACACAAGCCATTGACTCAGAAGAGCTGATTCCCATTCTGATCTCTTTACAAACTGTTGCGGATATTGATAACTTGAATAGCATACATGGAAAAAGAATATTAGCAACTGGTCATAGTAAAATGTATTAATTCTAGTAGTACAAAGCAGTCTAGAAGTTTTTTTTTATTAGGATTTTGCTAAATGTTAAATAAAGTAAAAATGTAAAACGAAGACATTTTATTGAATTTTATTTGAACTGCTTCAGTGATAGCCTTGTAGGCAGTGTGCCGACATACAGTGCCGTTGTGCGAAGTTCGAATTCGAATCCCAGCTCGAGAACCTTTCCTGATCCCGCCCCTCTCTCTCTTACCCAATTAGCTTCCTGTCAACTCTAAACTATCCTATCACAATAACAGGCAAAATGCCAAAAATATAAAACATTTAATTCCGTATTTCATTTAATAATTATATTTTACATTAAATTAAATATTGAGTAAATAAATGCTCCATTTGTGACGTAAACAATGAAATTCTTTGTACAAACAGGTTAGATTTCTTACATTTTTAAAGCTCTTTTGAACTGTTCATTTGAGCACTTTTTGAGCACTTGAACTAGCACTTTTTAGCGAGACGCGAAATAAGTACCAATAAGTGCATCACTGCAGTTTCCAAAATAAATGAACACTAGAGGCTGTAAAACTCCAAAGCGAGTTTCAATTAATAAAGTGTAATTTTAACACAATTACTTGAAGAATATCATGTTATGACTTCAAAACAATATTAATATGCTGGGAGATTTGATGCTTTTGAACGTTAGCATCACACATATCCAGCTTCATATGTATGGAATTTCATGGAGGGTAGGTTTGTTCGGTAGCTCACGGAGTACGGAGACGTATTTGAGAGGTGAGGAGCTCCGGTTCAAATCCTGTGTAACTATGGTTCGACAAAACAGTTCAAATCTGCACATAAGGAAGTTCAAAGAGCATGGTTGCATCCAATAATGCATTTTTATATCAGTTTTGCATTTGTCAACACTATCGAGTAGGTGTAGGGTTGTATTTGGTGTAAGGCATATTTCCAACCCAATAGAGCATTCATTTTTTAGCGACGCTCCCTGGATATTTAAATTCTGAACCACCGCAATACGTACCAGAAGCAACGTAATAAAAACATAGCAATACGTACCTATATCAACGTAATAAAAATAACGTGCCAGGGATTACGTATTGAACCCATGTTTTAGCATAACTCAGTGGACATTTCTTTTTTGAAATTCCGGCGAAACGTGCCGTAAGTTACGTAAAACGGTCTAGCTAAAAAGTGCACCCAGATACGTTTATGCCATGAGACCAGGTTGTGTTTTTCAGACTCCAGTTTGGAGCGAACCTCTCTGTGGTTCTATAATGGGTGCTGATGGTAAACGTTCGCTCAGGGTATCAATACCTGAGAGGACTCCCAGTATAGCTGTGGTCAAGGAGAATGCTTCTAGGTTATTGATTGAGTTGAGAGGTGTGGTGTTCGGACAGGAGAACTGTGAGCCAAAGCACTAGCTCTAGATTTGTTTATTAGCCTATTGGGCTGTTTATGGATCAGCTTCTAGATCAGACACATTGATTAGTAGGAATCTTGATTTCACTACTAAGTTTACATTTTCTAAAGAAAATTTGAATTACACAAACAAAAACACACTACCATGATGCCGGGGCATTCTAACAGTTCTTTTAAATTGTAATAATATTTCACATACTCTTACAGTTTTTACTGTATTTTTCATTAAATAAATTGTAAGCATAAGAGACCTCTTTCAAAAACTTAAATATGAATTATTCCTAACTTTTGACCTTTAGTATATCTCTCAGGGTCCTCCTTCAGCAGTATTTATTTATTTAAATGTATCTACAATATTTGTATTTGTTTTACAATCTAACCTGTTGGACTGCTATATTTCAGCTGTTGTCCATCAGGTTTGTACATGTCTTGGAGATTACTGGAGATGACGAGGAGTTTATGCGCGTATGCTTTTGGCAGTGGATTGGGTGTCGTGCTCAATGCAGCTCAATGCACTTTTACGGCATGCAGGCAAACCAAGAAGGAAAAATCCATACTCTAGTCTGATGCCTCCTGGCTGCTGGCAGCGCTTTGCTTTCGTCCTCTGCTTGAACAAATGAAAACAAACACTATGGAAGCTGGATGATTGCCCATTTGTGAAATAGTCACGTTTGAGTTCTTCATTGTGCATTTAAAGCCCACCTTACAGAAACCACTTGTTTACAGACACTTCTCACTTCAGGCAAGTAGACGAATAATACAATCTTAAAAACTCTTCTTTATTGGCATTTATGGTTTTATGAAGAACCTTTGGTAACACTTTAGAATAGGGAACGCTTATTCACTATTAACCATGACTTTTCCCTCAATAAATTCCTAATTTGCTGCTATTTATATATATATTTATATATCAAAACATTGTTTAATTTTATAATAAAAATCTGGCTATGAAATTAATAATTCCAAAAATGTTTAACATTTCTGCTGCTGAATGCTTCTCTATTTAAAATTAGAGTTTTTATTTTCAGATCAACAACAAAAATCTTGCCCCGTAGACTTCCACTGTAAACACTGCTTTACAGTTTTGATTTGCTTTTACAAACTGAGGAGCAAATTGAAATTATACAAATGTAACACGTTGTTAAGCCTCATAATGGATTGCTTCAATTTACATAGAGATTGAGCAAGTGCCTTTTTGAATCAGTCGATTTTGCCACCAGCACAAAAACATTAACCCCTAGCTGTTAATTAATTTTAGTTGGAGTGTCCTTCACCCCACCCCGTCTCGTTTTCTTCCACCCCCCGTCTTTACCTCTTTATCTTTTTTAATGTTGGTGGGTTGAGTTCAATATTGCTTCCTGCCATGCATTACAAACTGCACATGTTTTAAAGGGGGATGGTGTTTGGACCCCAGATATACACACATGAACACATGCTGCCACCAGCAGCATCATCATCACCCCCATCTTTTTGAGCAAACATGCCAAGCTGCTTCATTAATCCCCCGTCACTTATTAAGAGCCAACCTCATTTTTCACAGTCTCCAGCCTCCTTTGCTTGCATTGTTTGAGGAGAGAGCACCAGGCTCCCTCAGGACCTCCGTCCCCCTCTCCTCTTCCCCCCCTGGAGCTTTTGTCACCAGCTACTGATTCTTTTTATTTTTTTCTCTCTAATCCTTTCATTCAATCTGTAATTGGTGTCGGAAAGGTCATTGAATATTTGACTCCAAAATTAAAACCCTGAATACAAAAGGAGATATTTTGAAAGGTGTCCATGCTGCTATTTTCCATAACTGAGTCCAAGCCTCCGTTACCGATTCAGAAACATCACTTTAGAAATAGTAACGAAGGAACGTTGAGTTGCTTCATTGGAAGCTTATTGTATTACTGTATTAAAGGGGTCATCGGGTGCCCATTTTCCACAAGTTGATATGATTCTTTAGGGTCTAAATGAAAAGTATACAACATACTTAGTATAAAAAACACCTTTACCCTGTCAAAATCAGCTCTGTTTTCATCAAGCCATTCTAGTTCATGTCACTTTAAATGCTAATGAGCTCTGCTGACCCCGCCCCTCTCTTCCGTGGGGTGACGAGCAGGGCACTGGGTGGATTTTTATCATTATAGGATGGATGTGTACACACACTTCCGACACACATATGTTCTAACAACTAGTAAAGTGAATATTGCATCCGATGACCCCTTTAAAAGCGGTGTATTATGTATAGTAGAGTATTATGATAGATAGATTTACTCAACGAGTGTGATTGCAGAACCTGATTTTACCAAGTGGGACATGTTCTTGGATCAACATTTTTGTTGACCCTGGAACAACATTGTGATGAACCAATCAGATTTGAAGAACCAGTTACCAGTTTTCGTGAAGTTTAGGCTTACGATCAGTGTTTGGTGCTTGTGTATCAGTGTCATTCATTTATCATTTCCTCTGAGTTTAGGGCTTACTCATGGTTAAGGTTAGGTTTAGGTTTAGGTTGTGGTCAAGACTACATTTTTTTTATTCAAATGTTGTTCCAGGGTCAACAAAATATGTTGACCTAGGAACACATCTAACTCTGTGATTGTGATTACCTCAATCTCATTTGAATGTATGCTGGAAAGCGATATCTTTGTCATACTATCCTTTCATCTGTATAAACAACAGCAGCACTCTGATACTGCATTAGCGTTAAGTACAAATAATAAGCTATTCAACTTTGCCCTCAGTCAAAACTATTTGTTCTGGACCAAATAATAATTAATGAGAAATGCTGCAAGCAGAGTAATACAAATGGTGAATATATAATATCATTTGATTACAAATTAAATTATTTTATTATTTTATATATAATTTTCCTTACCTTTGAAAATTGATATATATTTTTTCTGTTTTGAAGATGTTTAATTATCCCATCTCACTGTCTTCCTGCTTTTCTGGAGATCAGGCTATTCTACATTAATAATTAATAATAATAGGGCATAATGCACATCCTGACATTGTTTTACACATCCTGACATATACAGAAAGACACGTCAATCTTCAGTTATTCCTGAAACATCTACTATAGTATCATTAAATGCTCACTATTTACAATATATGAAAAAAGTTTCTACTTTTGGATGTCTGTCAAAGTGTCAATAGAGAAATATTTACCCCCATAATGATGTAGTTACAGTATTCAACAGGAGGGGACTATGCTAACCTGCAAAACCTTGCCCCCTTGATTTAAATGAGTGAGAGAAGGACAAAGAGAGAAGCTGAGATACAACCAGACAGAAAGCTGAAGGAAGCAATACAGGAAATAAAAATGGGGTTAAGCCTGAAATGGAATTGAGAGTGAAGAGAGAGAGAGATTATAAAACCGAGCGAGAGAAAGAGAGACGTGAGGAGAGAAATCACTGAGGACTGAAAGCTGATACAGCGTAAAATAGAACGCAGTAAAATGAATCACGACTCATTTCCCAGTGCCGACACCAACACACACAACAGTGTGTAATCTTCAGTCTTTATCCACATGAAATGAAGGGTTGCTGGTGTGTGTTGTATGTAAACAGTGATTAGGTCTTGAGGTTGCCCTGCTGGCACAGACTCTGTCTGTTACTGCTCATTACTTCAGCTGGAAACTAGTGATAGAGACAGAGACGGAGTCCCAAATGATGACACAGACTTGTTGAATGTGTATATATATATTATGTTTTAGTACATTTTGTTATTTGACACATTTTTATAATATATAAAATGTTGTTGATCTTTTTTTCCCAACATTTCTTTACAATAATGACTTTTATATTGACAATTGGATCCCAATTGTCATCCCCTTTATACATATGATTGAAATTGAAAAACCATTACAATTATTATAAACAGTGATTTAGATTTTTAAAAGTATATTTATATTTTCTAGTTTCAATAATAATAGTTTTTATTTGCATATTTTCTGTTTTCATTTGAATTGTATTTGTTTATTTTTTTACTTTAATCCATTTGTATTTTTTATATCTATATTCGTTTATAATTTTTTTACTTAGTTTGTTTTAGTATATCAGTATTAACTAAATGAAAATGACATTTTCTTGGCAACTAGGTAAAATATTTTTTTCTCTATATAGAGGATTTTGTTTCTGTTAAAGTTTATTTTATTTCAGTTATTAAAAGTTTATATGGTTTTGGTTTTAGTTTTAGTTAACTATAATAACCTAAAATAATGATTTAGTTGTTTAAAAAAGTCCCTGGACACAATATTACAGAGTCACCCTAAAGCAAAATATAAAATTGAAATTACAAAAATAGTTAAAAACAGTAGAAAGCACAAAGTAGGATTTGCTGGTTCATTTGAGATCTTTGAGATCAGATGTTGTTCAGTCAGACGCATTGCCTTTATGCAACAGTGCAGATGAGTGTGGTTTTCTGTAGAATGCAGGCATGTTTCTCTAGAGCTCCTGAGAGCCACCCACTTTCTGCTGAGCTCTACAAACATCAGGGACAGAGATTGGCCTTATTTTTTCTTCTGTTCTGGTTTGCTGTTCATTGGCAGACAGGGTGAGTTAGTACGCACTTCCTCCTGATGGTGAACTCTATGACCTCCTGGGCAAAGACTTCATTACTCTTCATGTGTCTCACGATTAAACGTCATTGAGATCCAATCTGACGCATGGAATGATGTCGTATTTATTTGCCATCTAAACAGAAAGTGCATTTTGTTTCAGTTGTTGTCTGTGGAACTTTGGAATGTGTTTCTGGACGTTCACTGTGTCCTGCTGTACAGCTCACTGAGCATATGTTGAGATTTGGATGCTGATCTCCAGCATAGGATGTTCTTATCTCCACCAGGCTTCTTATTAGCTTAACCATCAAGACTTCTGGCTATGACTATAGTGATCCACTAGGTAAACCAGTGCTTGACAAGGTCTACAATTACATTTAGTCATTTAGCAGACACTTTTGTCCAAACGACTTAAATGAAGACAATAGAAGCAATCAAAACCAAGAAAGGTGCAATAATATGCAAGTGCTGTGACAAGTCTTGGTTAGTCTAATGCAGTACATTAGCAAGGTTTTTTTAAACACACACACACACACACACACACACACACACACACACACACACACACACACACACACACACACACACACACACACACACACACACACACACACACACACACACACACACACACACACACACACACACACACATATATACACAATACAAAAACAAGTAGATAGAATAGAAAAAGAATGGAGAAAGCTGGTGTTATAGGGTCAAACTTTTGGGACAGAAAGAAAGAAAGAATAAGAAAGAAAGAATTCTTATTAAATCCTTATCCAGTAAATTTTGAACAGGAAAAACTATTTGAATTATGTGGTCAAAAAGAGTGGGAACCCTGAATAGTCTCGAGAGACTAACCTTGTAAAATAACAATTTAATAATAGTAATAAACCATGGATCAGCATGGACATTCCTGCTGGTTGAAGCTAATCTTTTCAGCAGGGTTTTCCTCCCCATGCTACGGCAGTGAAGTCATCACTCCTGCTGTGGGGGAGCTCAGATTGACGTAAGAGGGAACAGAGCTGCTGGTCTAATTAATATCCGCTACCAGTCAGAATGTGTGTGTGTGATAAGTGAAAGCTACACTGTACAGAGAGTTCAGAAATATCTCTACCTGACTCTGGTGTCCCGAGAGTGTCCAGGTTGTCTTGTTAAAGCACTGCTATGGGCATAACGCTGTCTTTGTCCTTGAGCTACACACCAATGCATGATGGGTGCTTCTGCTGTGATTTTAAGTCTTTTATCTACACTGAACATTCGTTTTTCTTTTTCATTGGAGAAGAGATGTTGAAATGGATACCACCTGATGAATTGCAGGCTGGACAAGAGTGTTTGTGTGTGTGTGTGTCTCTGACCAGTGGCGTGTGAAAAATGGAGGCTGTGATTGTGTCTAGAGGGGGCAGCTGAACCGTGAGCTTCTTTACCACACACACACTGCTTTTCTTTTGACGCACAATTTATTATATGTTTGCTCTTAGATGTCCTGAGGGTTCATGTTTACAGTATCTGAAATTATACTGAACACACAAGCTGAATGTCAGTTCGTTTTATTCCGTGAGCCAGTGGTCCCCCCCCCCCCCAAGAGTTCACAGCGGGGGCGTGGGAGCAGATATACTTTGAGGTAGGTCTGGGCGATAAAACGATAACTATAATTATAGTGATATAATTTTCCTCGATAAAACAAGTTCGATAAATATTCAATTTAATGTTTACGCGGCAAAAGCGGAACAAATCAGCGCTACTCATTTGAACCGCGCCACACGGCTCATATCCACTCGGTTCAAACAGCGGCGCAGAGCGAGCTGACTAGAACAGATGTGTTTACTCACCGATAACGCAACCACTAAACAGCGCTGTGAGATCCAGTGAGAAGCGCTTGAATTCAGCAAAGAACACAAACGAATGATATAAACTAGTATCAGTCGATATCATTGTACTGATATAAACTAGTTTAAATCCAGATAAAATCACGCTGACAAACAGTAGAAAAACTCTTCAAAAGCTTTTCAATCTACAAATCGCCATTGTTTACCATGGATTTACTGTAGTAACACTAACTGCACCATGGTATTGTGGCAGAAATGTGGGGTATTTATATCAAATGTATTATATTAATGTAGATGTGTATTAAATGAGTAATGGAATGTAATTACTGTATATTTGTGATTAAGCTATAGGTTTAAGCTATAGGTTATAGGTTATAAAGCTATAGGTTTACCATATGTGGTATAGGCGGGGCTCATGGAAAAAAGATTGGGAACCACTGCCATAGGCAACACAAATGAAATGTAATACATTTCAGAGCTTGGATTTGGATCAATGAGACAGAAGTGGCGTCTGAGGGAACAGATCAGCGTGTCTGCAGAGTTAATTATATGGACCGTTGAACCACACCAGTTTGATAATTTAGCATTAAGTGCATTTATATACAGTATTAGTAAAAACAGGAATTCCCTCTGAAGCTATATCATCAAGAGACTTTGGACTTTCAGGGACTTTTTTAAAGTTTTTATTTGAGGTGGCTCTTTTTGTGCCCTTGATGAGATGAGGCACAATATATATATATATGGCCATATATGTCCTGGCCAAATTCCCACCACTGGCCCTTATCAATCATGGCCTCCTAATAATCCCCATCCACTTGATTGGTTCTATGACTCTCTCTCCTCTCCACCTGTAGCTGGTGTGTGTTGAGAGCATTCTCTTGATTGGCTCTATGACTCTCTCTCCTCTCCACCTGTAGCTGGTGTGTGTTGAGAGCATTCACTTGATTGGCTCTATGACTCTCTCTCCTCTCCACCTGTAGCTGGTGTGTGTTGAGAGCATTCACTTGATTGGCTCTATGACTCTCTCTCCTCTCCACCTGTATCTGGTGTGTGGGGAGAGCATACACTTGATTGGCTCTATGACTGTCTCTCCTCTCCACCTGTATCTGGTGTGTGGGGAGAGCATACACTTGATTGGCTCTATGACTCTCTCTCCTCTCCACCTGTATCTGGTGTGTGGGGAGAGCATACACTTGATTGGCTCTATGACTCTCTCTCCTCTCCACCTGTATCTGGTGTGTGGGGAGAGCATACACTTGATTGGCTCTATGACTCTCTCTCCTCTCCACCTGTAGCTGGTGTGTGGTGAGCGCACTGGCGCCGCTGTCCTGTGGCAGCTGTCGCATCATCCAAGTGGAGGCTACACACTGGTGGTGATTGAGGAGAGACCCTCCACATGATTATAAAGCGCTTTGGGTGTACAACAATACACAATAAAGCGCTATATAAATGCTTCATTCATTCATTCATACACAATATTCATTAATTCATATATATATATATATATATATATGTATATATATACACACACTTGAGATTAAATAGATGAAAAGTGACAATAAAAAAATATAATGCTACAAAAGATAGATTTCTACTAATATATTATATGTATATTCTGGTCATGCAATCAGGATATTAGAATGATCATGTGACACTGAAGACTGGGGTAATGATGCTGAATTTTGTTTTTTTATTCTATTCAATTTTAATGTATATGAATTTTTGTATTTCATAATATTACAGTTTTTACTGTAATTGTGCTATTTTTCTGTGTTTTTCATCAAATAAACACATCAGTTGGGAGAGATAAGATTATCAATGTCACCTTATATATATTAGCATCATCTTATTAGTTTATCTTCATCCACAATTAAGCAACAGTTGACCAATCAGAATCAAGATTTTGGATAGACAGCTGAATTCTGGCTAACACTGATAAAGCTGACCTAAGGTATGTGAAAGAAGGCATTGTGAAGTGCTCTGAGCCATATGGAGTTCATACACTCAGTATGAATAATGCAATGCTTTATATTGTGTCAGGTGCTGGTGGACGGCTGTGTTCAGACCGCTGGCTAATATGAGCTGACTGCTGTTCATTAGTCCAGGCCAGATCTGCTGGGATGCCTGTCGTCTCCTGAGCTGGAGTTAATGAGCTTTTGTGCCTCAAACGGTGTCGTGCTCTTATACTGTGCTGCAAGCCAGTCAGGACAGGGATGTTTCGGTAATGATAATCAGTCCTAATGGGCTTCAAATGAGCAAAGAGTGGCACTGTACAACAGCGAGGTGATGATGATTGTGTGATCAGCTCATGGTTCAGGACAGTTTGTTCTTTGAGGCCTGATGCGAAATACCCACAAAACTGGAAAGCTCTTGAGATAATTGCAAGCTCCAGTCTGACTGGTCAGCTACTAAAAGTTATGCTGCAAAGCTTTTTATAAGTGTGCTGAGACACCAAATAGTGTTTAACATGTACCTGCAAATCAGAATCTGAGGATGAACTAATCATTGGCTTTGCTGATAATTATCAGCTGAGTTTTACTGCAAATCTTTTGAAAATAATAAAAGTGAGTGTTTTGTTTGAAGCACTTATTAGCAAGTAAAATACAGATTGAAAAGTTTTTGAAAGAAGTCTGCATTTATTTGTTAAAACAATACAGTAAAAATAGTAATAATGTGAAATGTCATTACGTAACTATTTCCTATTTTAATATTTATAATTGTTTTTATCACTGTGGTGAAATATTATAATTTTTAGTTACTCCTTCTATTCACATACTCATTTTTAAATAATTTCTGATATGCTAATTTGGTTCTAAGACAAATTTATTCTTATTAATATCAATGTTAAAAATAGTTTTTTGTGGAAACCATGATATTTTTTTCTGGATTCTTTGATGAATTGAAGGTTCAACTGAACATCATTTATTTGATATCTTTTATAACATTATACTAGGGGTGGGCATAGATTAATTTTTTTAATCTAGATTAATCTAGATTAATCTTGGAATTAATCTAGATTAATCTAGGTTAAAATGGCTCATTTGAATTCTGCCGAAGGCATTCAGAATATGTGTGCTACCCAAATAATGACTAAAAGTAAGTCTTTGAGAACGGGTTTCTCAAGCCAGGTGGCGCATTAGACCAGGGGCTCATCTCCTGTTTCCAAAATGCATCACAAACTGCTTGAGAAAGCTGTTCTACTATGATAATTGGTGATGAAAATAAACTATGTTCAATAAGATGTACTTGTGTTTACTAACTGTTTATTCAGTTAAACATGAATTTTGAACTGTAGGCCTACATAAGAGGTCGTGATGAACTGTTTACAGTTTCCATTGGGAAGCTTCTTAAAAATAAATTTTCCCTGAAGCAAACCCGGCGGCTTCATAGCTGCATCCATGTTAGCACGTCACGTCTGATGTGGTAATTTCACAGTAACGTTAGGCATACACACAGGTTCGAAGCAGAGGGTGACACGGGAGTGAATTCTCAAGTTCACATGAGACCTAAAGCGCATCCTGTTTGCTTAAAAGCGCAACGTTTCGTTGTTATTCTGAGTGCACACAAATAAACGTAGAGTCTTTACAGATTCGAAAGATGTATTAGGCTACTTTTATCTGTATGAACAAGAATGACGGAGATGTAAGAGCAAGTGAGCGCACCGGAGCCTGTCTTGCAGCAAACGCGCTTCCACACAAACACTTCAATAGCGCACATTTCTCTAGGTTAACATCATATTGAGCGGCCATGTAAAGTTGCTACTACATACATCTTTCAGATGAAAAGCCATATTTGAGGTTGATGAATGATAGATGAGCGTTTGGATGTCCTGTCCGATTGTATTACCACATAGACCAGCCGTTAACAATCTGTCCATCACGGACTGCGAGCCTCTAGTTCGAAGACTCGTTCTCGCCCCCTACAGTGCAATTCGGCTAGGTATACATCCGCGCTAAAATATCAGGGTGAAAGTCATCATAGCTTGCGTAGTATAGACCCAGCTCCCAACCCAACTTTGAGAATAGATTAACGGCGATATTTTTTTTATCGCCGATAAGAGTCTCACGTTAACGCAGCACGTTAACGCCGATAACGGCCCACCACTACATTATACACACATTTACTTTCATTTTTGATACATTTTATGTATCCTTGCTTAATAAAAAGATTAGTTTATATTAAACAAAATGTCCGATCCCTAACTTTTGAGTCCTAGTGTATCTGTAACTAGTGAATTTTGCTTAATGTTCTGTGAAATAATCTTTATTTATTATATTTGTCCTATTTTCTCTCTCTCTACAAAAAACGGTGACTTGAATTTTGTCCTTCTTTTTTAAATGACATGTTGAGAATGGACAGGAAATTATTAGTAAGATGATTTTCAGGCCTGAAAAATAATGGAAATTAATACAATCTTAAAAGCTGTGATCAGAATTTAAATATTGAATTGGCTAGAAATGATACTTTGTGAGTTCAATCTCTATAAAATTAGATTATGAATTATAAACAATTTGAACACTTAAATGTAGAATAAAAAATTAAAATAAACATTTGTAATAATCCTCAACGCAAACACTAGGAAAGGTCATGAAACTTCATCAATTGGTAGATGTGGGAAACATTTTACTTCTGTAAATTCTAATATATGGAATTATTACCTGTAGATATTTATATACGATTTCCTGTATATTTATGAACTGTAGATATCTAGTAAATCAAATATTCAGTTAATTATTGTAACTTTGACTCTTGGCGGTGTGGCAAACAGTGGTCTTCTGGGTGTGTGTGTGTTTGTTCTGTTGTTCGGTTCTCTGGAGATCCAGCAGAGCTTTACTCCAGATGTACACTGTGTGTGCAGAGAGCACATCTCACAGAATCATGGGAGTTTGTGTCGTACACATGTAGAAGTTTTTACAGGAGCACAGAGCAGCAGAGGCAGCTGGACTGGCCCACAGATGTGTGTTCAAAAATATAGATTCAAATAGATCTGAGTAAAGAGTGCTTTATTTGCAGATGCTACTTGGCTTGTTATTTTGACAAAAAGAATGCAATGTTTTATCTGTCTTTATCTGTAAATCCCATCTCAAGTAATGGCACAGAATAACTGCGATATATACTGTGTCTCTTAAGAGCAACCCAAGAGATGCGTCAGTATTGATTGACCTGACCTGGAGAGGTCATCAACACCTTGCTGTCCTCCTAACTAATGTAATCCTACACAGAATATATACTGGAAGGCAACACAAGAATGCCAAAACTGTGAGTCTAACTCAAAAACCTTGAGCAGCCAAACATAACCAGCCTGTAATACCATATGCATAACATATGCAGTGTTATTGTTCTGCATCATAGACAATTTCCAGTAATAATCATTGCAGTTACTGGTTAGATAATTGTACCACTCTGTGTCTTTCACATCATGTATTAAAGATCATTGCTGTTTTTGTGTCTGTGTTCAGTGTTTCAGCTTGTAAGGAGGCATGGTGTAATGCAGATGTATTATTTCCTAAGAAATCAACAGACCGAAGTCAATTATTCCACTTATACTACGGTTATCACACCTCAAGACATGAACGAGATGATATATTTCAGGGCATTAGTCCTGTATTTCAGCTTAAAACGCTATTGTGAGTAGGATTCATTTCTTCCACATCTCAGCCAACGCCTCCAGTGATAATTCCAAAACATCAGTTTAAACCTAGCAATGGAGGCTTAAGCCGTTGATAGCAGAATAATGCAGTTAATAGCTAAGTTGTGTGAGAGAGAGACATTACCTCTGCGAGTCTGTGTCACAAGTGTTCAAAAAGTGTTCGGCAGCAATGTCTCTAGTAATAGTGAAGCTTTAAGTTAATTTTCTTCTCGAGCAGCGCCATTGTTGTTACCTTGCTTGTGAGAAGTCATGTAGTTTTTAAGTTGTTAAACTGTGTTACTGATAAAATCATCAGAGTTGCACTAACAATATAACAATATGTGCATCTGTGAGGGAGCGAGAGCGGAAGAGATAGAGTATGTGATTTCCGTACACAGTCAAATGTAATTTTTTGTTGCAAAAACATGGACATGATCTGTTGTTTTTATCCTATTGTTTACTATATTTATGTGGCCAGTGTAGTTGTGGGTTTTGGATCTTTTGCTGTTTTAGGCTGTATGGACCTTTGAAATAACTAAAATCAGTTGGCGAAGAGCTGCCTGGAACTATGTTCGCTATGCTTTTCGCTGAAAATAAGTGCACACCTTAGAACGTTCATCAGCCAATCAGATACAAGCAAGCACTCAATGGCCCAGTAGTATAAGTACTATTATTAGACGCTTAGTTCCAATCCTCGATTCTGATTGGTTTGCAGCTGTGTTTTATTCACGATAAAGTTTACCCAACGGTTCCATGTATCACTGTGAGCAACACCCTTAGCAACACAAACAATCAATAATATAGCATTAAAACTGTTTCATGTATTGTGTATTTCGGCAGAATGAACTGTTTGTTATTTATTTAATGAAGTATGAGTGACCCCTGCTGGCATTATGTTGCTTCTTTCATCTTTAATTTTGATACCACGCCCTTCCCCTGTCAAATAAACGCTTCTCATGCGGAGACATGTTGATGTGTGTGCGGCGCGCGGCTGTGTGGAAGCCTACAGTTTCCGAAGTGAGGAGGGAATATTGTATGTATTAGTTTTCTGTTTCAAATGTATGAGAAAATATAATATATGGTGTTAAAAAATAAATGATTTGATAAGAGGATGATAAGAGCTCATATTATTTGTATGATTCTTTATGTCCATATGTCCATCAGTTTACACTGTTATGACGCTTGCAAACTCGCGTTGTGTCGCGAATCGCTGAGAGATAAGCAAATGTATGAGAAAATATAATATATGGTGTTAAAAAATAAATGATTTGATAAGAGGATGATAAGAGCTCATATTATTTGTTTTTATTTAAGCTCCATTAGAAAATTCTAACACTCTCCCATGAGAAACTATTTAACTTTTTAGCATGTTTGGAACTAATTTGTATAAATTGTCTTGCTGTACTATTCACTATCGGGAACCTTCTTGCTTGTATTTTTTTTAGTAATCACCACCTTGGAAGGACAGCATTTAACAAACTTGAAATTATTATAAACAATTGTAATAATTATTTTTAAAAAAGTAACATTTCAATACATACATTTTGGGTTTTAATGTTTTTATTGTGTGATAACCGTTTTATTAAAGTAATAAGGTACTCGAGGCCTTGCTGTATCATGAATAAATCATGGCTGAAGGGGCTGCAGGTACTCCGCTTCACGTCATGCCTAACAGGGCCCTTCAGCCGTAATTTATTCACGATACAGCACAGCCTCTCGTACCATATTGCTTACATAAACAGAAAATATGTTAATAATAGGCATGCTAATAAGCAACTAGTTAATTGTTAGAATGGGTCCCTTTGCTAAAGTGTTACCAACTTCCCAAAAAACGTAATAATTTTGTACATTTTAAGACTAAATTCACGTAACATTTTAACAACTTGTTGTGTCCAAATATCTAAACATTCTTAACACTTCCTTTGTTTCCTGTAAACAAAATAATCTTATTTCAGAAATGATCAGAAAAAAATATTTGATTTAAGAATTTGTTTGGATTGAGGAAATGTAATAAAATAAATGATAGCTATATTGGTGCACATATTTTTTCAATAATATACCTTGATTAAATATTTACAAGCAAATTTTTAAATGGTAATTCCTTTTTTTAAAAACACACAGCACCTGGAACACCTAAGATAGAGTTTGAATTCCTGCTCAACTAGGAACAAATTCTTAAAGGATTTTCAGCACAGCACAAGGGTTAAAAGATGGAAGTCTTGACAGGAAGTGCTCCTTCAAAGAGAAGGAGAGTAAGGGATGAATCTTAGCATATATACTGTATATGCACACATAACCACACACTTATGTTTTCAGAGTTCAGAAATGATTGGTTACATTGATACAGAAATATAGATAAGCTGGTATGGTGGATCACATCTTCTCATACTGTGTGTTTGTGTGAAGGTGAATGTCATTGCAGGGCACACGTCCCCTCTGCAGTGAGGGTTGGGTTGCTATGGCAACACTGCACTACTGAGGAGACGTATAGATCCTAAACTTGCATCCCACTGTATTTAAACACGTGTTTTTTTTGTCAGTAAATACAAACATGAGCATCTGTCTATGGCCATTTATTTGATGATTTGATACTGATATCTGGTTTGTGGGCTATTGGCCAATCAGGACAGGTCGCTCTTTATAACTCATTTTGCTCTTCTGATTGTTTAAATGTTATTTGTTCATTTTTTGCGAAAATACTTTCTCCTATGAAGCTTACTTGTAGAGACAAATATAATAGCACCAAGTGGCAACACTGTGGCTCTGTTGATCTATCAAAACATAGCTGTGTTTGTGCGAGAATCCAGTCCAGCTGACAAAGGAACACTGACTCAACCTATGGTGTTAGTTTGGGGTGTTACGTTCTGTTTGTTTTACTTCCTCTGAGCGCGATTCGAGATTTCGAGATTTAGTATTGAGCCTAATATTACCACCTTTATGGGCAAATAAAGTACAAAGATGTACCGTTTGGCTTTTGTAGTAGGTACCTGCTCCAGTAACAGCTTTGTACCTTTTTTTCTCAAAATGTTGAACAGAAGTTCAGTTTAATTCACAGCAAACACTTTAACATTCAGAAATATGGAAAATGAAAATATAACACTTGAAGTGTCCACAAAAAATAATTGGACACTTTTGAAATTCACAATTAAAATGTGTAAATGTGTTTGCATTATATAACAAAATATCAAAGAATGTAACATTTATTTTAAATAAATATAATAGAAACACTTAAAAAATTCACATTAAAGTTGGTTTATGTATAAATATAAAACAATACATATGTTGTTTAATGTGAACACAAATTTCTGGGTCACTTTTTGGTTGTCAAACTTGTGGAACATGCTAGTTTTAATATGATAAACTTGAGTGGAACAGATTTCATACATTCATGAAAACTGACATTTAAAATGTACTGGTTAAAAACAATGGGAGGGAGGAAAAAATATTGAAAGTGGAGGGCCACAGTAAAGATATAACCCTAATTAAACACATCTTAGATAAGAATGGTGTGTGTGTTGGAATGTCTTCATTTGACACATTTGACTATAAATCTCAAACTAGGTGTTTTTAATTAAAGGAAAATGAATAATAACACATTTGCTTGGTATCAACAAAATTAATCTTTTGCAGAGGAAACGCAGAAGATATTTTGTATCTTATGCTGTGCAGAAATAATGTTTTGATAAATAAGACATTCACACTTGTATCCAAATACATTGATGTATGGTTTGTTATTACAAATACAAAAACATAGGATCTTGTGTCTTAGTTTTGATATATTTACAGTAGGAAATTTACAAAATATATTAATGGTGACGCAGCAACAATATTTTACCATAAAACTACTTTTTAAACTGCCCCAACACAGAGATCCATTGCATCGCACTGAACAGCATGGTGGCTGTGTTTGGAAAGCTAGAGCAAAAACAGGCAATTTCTGATATGCGTCTGCATATGGCAGCTACTGTTGCGAATGTGTTTTAAAATGTAGCAAGTACAATACTTCACACAAAATATATAGGATTGATTAAAAAAATTACTTAAAAAAGTCAGTAACATTATAAGGCGGGACTTAGCAAAGGATCAATTCAGTTTGGTGACATTACCGGTGCGCAAATTACACACTTCAAATTTTGGCACCCATTTAAGTTAAATTGTCTTCAAAGATGATTCTTTTTTGACAGTATGATGAAATATCTAGCCTCAAACTGCGAATAGATGAGGCTATTTCAAATATCCACAGTGAATTACTGTCGGTGGCATTGATTTAATTAATGAGATGGGCGACTGGAAGGGCACGAGGGTAGGAATGTGTGTGTGGCGAGGGGGGGTTGGCTGGTGCTGGTGGTGTAATGTTGCTGATGCGGGCAGGGACTGCTGCAACCTCCCAGAGCACTGCGAGCAAGAGAGAGAGAGAGATAAAAGACAGGGGCAAACTAGTCTAGTCTAGTCCAGAGGCACCGAGGTGCTGATTGGCAGTGCCAGGATCAGGACAACACCGCAAGCGCTCATAATACCTGGGGAAATGCCCCCAAATCCCCCTTAAGCTGGGCTGCTGTACTCCAGCATGGCTGACTGGCTCCTAACAGTAGTGGCGGGTTGAGTTGTGCTGAATCTTGCTGCCTGTGCCGGGATATTTGTGCAGCGGAGGGGACAGGAGGGGGGTGCGTAAAAAGAGCTGATAAGCAGGATGACAATAAGACTCGTGCAGGACAGATTCCAGTCGGGGAGGCCTGCCACACGGAGGGGCCCGCTGCTATTTTGGTCCACCAGATCATGATTACACTCAGCCAGGGGAGAGACCACTAGTGCCTACAAATATGGTAAGTGCCATCCCATTCGAGAAAGTATGCGGAGCTGTTTGGAGCAGAGGGTGACAGCTGCGAAAGGCTAATAGTGCTAAAGTCCCGCATCCATATTGATGATAAAGTGGATTTGTGCGGCACGTAGGGTACAGTAATGCTTCTGGACTGCATCGGGGAAGGTCACAACTTCCTTTTTACATAATCATGTATCTCAAAGTTAACAAGGACATGTGTTTTCAGCTTTAATGCACCTCCAGAGTGACCGATTCCAAACTCTAGCTCATTGATTACCGGGATCGTTCAGGACTGCAGGGAGAACATTGCAATGGAGGACGGGATAAATGTAGAATCAGTAAGTTCCTCTTTGACATGCTGTAAAAGGACTGAAGCTAGTGGGTTTGATCTTGTTTGGGGTCAGTGAGTGAGATGGGAGGTTTGGCTGAGTGTGGATGGTGTGGTGTTTACCGGGCATGGTTGATGTTTAGTGGTGCATTGCTCGAAAGGGCTCCGGTTTCATCTGACCGTGCATCAGGAAGGCGGTGGGATACGTTTCGATTGCGAGTTTTTAATTTAGATTGATGTAAATCTGAACTTGTGAGCTCTACTGCTGGGGTCGCGCTCTTCTATAGCACGCGCGAACACGGCGCTGCATATCACTTCACTAAAGCGCAGAAACTAAAAGCATGCAATGAGTGAAAAGTACAGTACCAATAAATCTCATAACTCACTGGTACTGCGTGTGTTAACTGGGAAGGATTTGCATGAAGGTATGATATTCATTCTATTCAGGAGCCGTTTCCACGTTTCATTAACAGTCACATTGGTTGTTTTCATAACCCAAAAATACCATGTTATTTTCACTTTGTGTCATTTTGTAGGCTAAATGTTTATAATAATGTGGTGGCTCATACCAACTTAATTGTATTAACAAAAATTAATTTGGGACTGCTATTTAATAGCATTACGTTATAGGCTGTTTATTAAGTCTTAACTTAATTTTTGTGAAATAAACTTGCTTTGTTTTTGTTTTATTTATATATATATATAATAATAATAAATATATAATCATAATATTTGACAAAAACACTATTATAATAAACTAGTTTTGTGGAAAATTTAGCAGCAAAAGATACTAAAAACACAATAACTTTTATAAAACCTGGTGAAACATTTTTATTTACAAATAAAAGTGAATAAGTGTACGACTAAATCTGGTAAAATGTCACACATTGCTCTTTGTATTGTAAAATACATTCATGAAAAAGCAAGCAAATACATTTATATATAAATATTTACTATCAAATTAAAATACATTTATTTTAAATGTATAGCACAGTAATAAGGCAGCAACATATTATAGATAGGACAGAACAAGAAAGACTATTATTATATTTCATTGCGCTAAAGTATTGTAAAACGAAAGGCTCCAATACAGAGCAGCACAATGCACATCCCGTGTGCAGAATGATGCGCTTGAAACAACACAGAGTCACAGCACACAGGCTGCACAGCCCTCCGAGTCCGCATAGAAAAGAAAAGTACAGAGGGAAATTGATTAGTAGTGTATTAAATCTGTGTTTTTAAATCTAGTTTATTGAACCTTTTCTTTTAACAGTTTTAGACCTCAGTTACTGTGTGCTCGTGAAGAGTTTGACTGTAGTAACCGAACACAACGCACGGTTTGAATGCTGAACAGAGGATGACAGACAGCCAGATGCAGTGGAGAGAAGAGTTTATGTGAACTTGAATTTAACGACTTAAATATTCATCTGTACCTCAGATTAAACCATGGAACAGCTTCAGAACACTTGAAATATAGTGCACGGAAACTTTATGATGCTTTATGATGTTTTTGTGGCTTTTGTGGGGCTTAACAACAACACAGAATAGTATACGCGATTATGCACAACATCGGATTTGGATCGGTCTCGTCTGACCGATAACCGATGCGTAGAAAATGACTGGATCGGAGCTGATACCGATCCTGAGTATCGGATCGATGCATCCCTAATTATGAATGAATTATGCATGAAAAAAATATTTTTACCTTAAAAAGTGAATTTAAGCACACTGAAAATAAAGTTTACACTCACATAAAAGTTATTACTTGATGGTTACACCACATGACATCTTAGAGTCATTACATACATTTTGTTTTTAACCATATGAGATCAACAGGAATACAAAAAGTTTTGTTGTTCTACAGTTATCAATGTGAACAGACTTTGTAGGCTGTTCTCCCACGGTTTGGCCTATATGAGGATTTACTCAAAGCATTTACAGTAACAGATTCGCTCAAGATCATGTAACACGGACTTATGTCTTATAGCAGTGCATCTGTGTACAATAATGTTCTTCTCAACAGCTGCTTGATGCCTCAAACATTGTCTGAGAGGAAAACTGGCTTTAGTATACAGTCGCATGTTCTACTTGCTCACCCAGTCACTGGTTCAACTGGCAAAAGGCTCAGTAATGTGGCTTTTATAAACATTGTGGCATGTTAATTATTTTACCAGATTCATCAGTGCAATTTATATATAAAAAAAATATATGTTTCAGTAATAATGGATTTGAAAGAGTCCCAACCAATAAGAAACATCAAGATACTCGAGGGAAAAATGGACCTATAGCCTCCATGTCCCGGTCAAATAGTGGGATGAAAGTGTTGTAAAAAAAATACATTTTTTACAGGCAAAGCTGAATTTTCAGTAGCCATTAGGCTTCAGTTTCACACGATCCTTCAGAAGCCATTCTATTACGCAGTATCACATAAATAAGAATAAATCCCTTTTTAAAGAACATATGGTCTGATTCTGTTTGGACAGTGGGATGTGAACACCTACACCTTTATGTTCCTTCTCCATGCCTGATGAGATTTGAATGTGCTAACGCTTTATCATCAGAAAGCGTGACACAGGACGCCGTTTCATTCTGCAGTCCTGCTCTATCTGCACTCCACACTGAAGAGCGTCAGGAATGAGGACAGATACATCACTCACTCAGCTCTCTTCATGCATGCGCTGTTATCCGAGCACGCTGCGATAGTGTGTGTGTGTGTGCAGTGTCAATTGACAGCTTTTCTCTATGACTTAAAACACTGCACTCACTCGCCTCTCTGCAGACAACTCCCATTATAAAGACAAACAACGACATGTGTGTAAAACAATCAGTGCATGTGCTCATCCGACTCTTTTGTTACTGCAAAGGGAACATTCCTGACTGGATAACTGCATAATCTCCAGTCATTTTGTTACATGTTTTGCTTGTCAAATGGATTAAGTGGGTAGTTGCATGCAGCTCGTGGCTTACTTGTCTTATATACTGATTTACATGAATCCAGACTAGGGCTGGGCGATAATTCGATAATGATAATTATCGCGGTATTATTTCCTCGATAAAACGATATGAAGAGTTCGATAAATGTTCCATATAATGTTTATGCGCCAAAAGCGGATCGAAACAGCGCAACTCATTTGATTCGTGCCATATGGACTGTTTAACTGCTCATATCACAGTTCAAACTGACGCGCGGCGTCATTATTTACCATGGATTTACTGTAACGTTAGTAACACTCACCGTACCATGGTAGTGTGGCAGAAATGTGGGATATTCACACTGAATTTTATTACAGGAGTAAAGGTATATAATTATAGTAAGTATGTGTGGTTAAGCTATAGCATGTGTGCATTTATACTAAATGTTTTTAGACTGTTTTTCATTCAAATAGGCTACCTAAAAACCATATAGTTACCATGGTATTGAGGTGCTATATGTGTGGATTTAACTGTTTATCATGATTTAAATATATGCTACTATGGGAGACCAATGCTTAATAATAATAAGAAAAAACTTAATGGTTGAAAAAATAAAGGTTACTATGATTTTTAAATATGTACCTGATTTTGATAACGAACAAAAATGTACCTCTGCATCCTAACTCGAGCTACTATCAAATGTGCATTTCTAAGAGACAAAAAAGTGATATTATTATTAATATTACCAGGCAAACCAAACCGGTTTCTTGATTTGAAACAATATATCACTCATTAGAACATGCAGAAACTAAGAAATTATTTTTTCTAATTAGATATTTATTTTAAGGAAAATGAATGGTCTGGTTTCTATAACTTTCACTATGGAGCAAAAATCTGGCTTTAAACTTTACGAAATAAAGATTTGACATTTATCGTGATAATTATCGATATTGACTGATTTTTTCAGTAATTTTTTGGGCCATATCGCAAAGCCCTAATCCAGACTAATCATGTTTCAAAGAACAAGATTTTCTCAAAAAGCTGCAACACCTACGTTTATATAATCTCAATACATTTAGCATGAAGACAAGTTCTCAAGGTTTCATTGCTTAACATGTGTGGACTTGTGTTAATAATGATAGACTTTTACATTTTCTGAAGACAATGTGATTTCTTGCTAGTGCATGCTGCGGGGGATTCTGGTTGCACAGAGGTCCAAATCAAAAGATTCCTCAAAAGATCACTCTTTTTATTACAGTCATGGCCAAAAATATCGGCACACTTGGTAAATATGATCAAAGAAGGTGGTGAAAATTATTCTGCATTGTTAATCCTTTTGATCTTTTTTTATTATTCATAAAAATCTAACCTTTCATTGGATAATAAGAATTTAAAATGGGGGGAAATATGATTATGAAATAAAAAAAAATCTCAAAAACACATCGGACACAATTATTGGCACCCCTAGAAATTACTAAGGGTAAAATATCTCTGAAGTATATTGCCATTCATATTCACAATTTTGAGCACTCCAGGGAGATTATGAACATGAAATTATCCAGCCATGGCTTCCTGTTTCACATAAATATAAATAGGAGGGAAAACAAAGCCCAAATTCCCTTAATCATCCATCATAATGAGAAAAACCAAAGAATATATTTCTGATGTGCAGAAAAATATAATTGAGTTTCACAAATGAGTGAAGTGACTTTAAGAAAAGAGCTAGAGCAGTGAAAATTCCCATTTCCACCATCAGGGCAATAATTAAGAATTTCCAATCAACATAAAATGTTATGAATCTGCCTGGAAGAGGATGTGTGTCTATGTCGTCCTAATGTACGGTGAGAAGGAGAGATTGAGTGACTAAAGTAAGAACCCCTGGAGAATTGGAGACTAAGGACCACAGCTGGAGAATTTCAGGAAATAGTTGAGTCTCGGGGTCAGAAAACCTTACAATAAAATAGTCAAACAGCACCTACATCACCACATGTTGTTTGGGAGGGTTTCAAGAAAAATTATCCTAGCTCATCCAAAAACAAACTCCAGCATATTTAGTTATCAGACATCAACTTCAAATGGGACTTGCTTCTATGGTCAGATGAAACAAAAAAAAAAAGCTTTTTAGCAGCAAACACTCAAGATTGGTTTGGTGAACACAGGGATCAGTGTTGGGGAAAGTTACTTTTAAAAGTAATGCATTACAATGCTTCATTACTCCATAAAAAGTAACTAATCATGGCACACATTAATATAAGAAGTTCTATTTATAGCAAATGTAAAAGCACCAAAAAGTGTAATGAATAAACCTCAGGCTGAAGGAAGAGTAAATCACGTCTGTAGAATGCAGGAGAAGAAGATTCAACACTCTTCAGCAATAAAAAAACAATGAAGCACAAATGTTAGTTTATCCAAATTCATTTGTGCTTATTAGTATGGTTGAACTGGATCATCAAAGGTCAGCAGCAAAGTTAATAAAATGGGATTAAATATATTTGTGTTGTTTAACATATTTAATTATTGCAGGTTTGCGTCATATTCTGAGTTTGCATTTCACTGTTTTAATTATATTTTGTTTAATACTGAATCTGTTTTTTGCGAGTGGGATGAATTAATGCACATTCACATTTAGGCCGCATTTACACTGCATATAGTTCAAGTGACCCAATTCCGCTTTGTTTCCTCCCATGTGGCACAGATCGGATATGGCCTACGACCGTGTAAGCAGTAAAAAGTCACATGGATTTCAATATTTTCAGATCGGTTTCAGGCCTCATTCTTATGTGGAAATAAATCAGATATGAATCGGATATGTGCATTGGCAAAAATCTTATATTCCCCTGTAAATGCGACTCCTACGTCATCGAAAAGTGAGTTTTTGAAATATTTCGCGGTACAGACATACCTGTAACAAATGAAACGTCTCTAGTTGAGTAGCAGAGTATTAATTTGGTTCGTTTGTGTTAAATAAAAGGCTATTGAAATCACGCGGAGTGCTCGTTGCTGCTGTTGTCAGTGACGACGGCTCGTGCACGGATAAGCGCTTCAGTCACGTTCGTTCCATTGAAACCACAAAATAAAATGCACATAAACACGCCCCTGCCTTTGATATATAATCAGTGATGAACGCATTTGGCTTTAACAACTGAAAAACACAGAAGATGTGACATGCTTAACAACATCTACCACTTGAGTATTATTCCACTCACAAGCGTTCAGCGGAGCTGAAGATCATCACTGTCCTGAAGAAAGTTAGGCTATATCATTATTTTGATGTAGCCTATAGATGCAACTATTGCATTAAAATTGTTTCTATATGAATTCCATTTCAATAAATTAAACTCAATGTACTATTTACAAGCTATTTTTGGCTTGTTTCACCAAGTGCAGTGTAAAATACCCACATCGGATACGGGTCACTTTTAAAAGACATGTAAGCACGTCGTCCAAAAAATTGGATAAAGTCACAAAATCGGAATTGGTCATCAAGACCTGCAGTTTAAATGCAGCCTTAGTCTAAACCAGTGTTGGATGTAACGCATTACAAGTAAACCGAGTTACGTAATAATATTACTTTTTCCAAGTAACTAGTAAAGTAACGCATTACCTTTTAATTTACAAGAAAATATCTGAGTTACTTTTTTCCCATTTATTGACTGACAGTACACTGTGATCTTACTGTAGTTCTAGACTAAATGTGAATGTGCATTAATTCATCCCACTTGCAAAAAAACTGATTCAGTATTCATCAAAATGAATTAAAATAGTGAAATGCAAACTCAGAGAATGAAGCAAACCTGCAATGTGCAATACACAAATGTATCTAATCCCATTTTAATAAACGATGTCTTTACTGCTGACATTTGATGATCCAGTTCAACCATACTAATAAGCAAAAATGACTTTACATAAACTAACAATTGTGCTTCATTGTTTTTCTATTGCTGAAGTGTTTAACTTCTTCTGTGTTCTACTGTACAGACGTGATTTACTCTTCCTTCAGCGTGAGGTTTATTCATTACACTGTTTGGTGCTTTTACATTTGCTATAAATATAACTTATTGTATTAAAAAAACAAATAATCAAGCCCTGCTCATATTTAAAAAGTAACGCAAAAGTAATGTAACGCATTACTAAACATAAAAAGTAACCAAGTAATGGAATTAGTTACTTTTTAGGGAGTAATGCAATATTTTAATGCATTACTTTTAAAAGTAACTTTCCCCAACACTGCCCCCAACACTGCAGGGATAAAAAGCACCCCATGTGTACAATGAAATATACCGCTGTATTTTTGATGTTGTGGGTCTATATTTCTGCTGGAGGTTCTGGAAATCTTGTTTAGACACATGGCATCATGGATTCTATCAAATACCAACAGATAAAAAAATCAAAAAGTGACTGACTCGGTTAGAAATCTTATAATGGGCCATGTTTGGATCTTCCAACCACATAATCCAAACACAAACCTCAAAAACAACACAAAAATGGGTCACTGAGCACAAAACCTAGCTTCTGCTATAGCCATTCCAGTCCTCTAACATGAACCCTGTAGAAAATGAGTGAGGTGAACTGAAGAGAAGAAGCACCATCATGGATCTGGGAATATAAAGGGTCTGGAGTGATTCTGGATGAAGGAATGGTCTCTGATCTCTTGTCATGTGTTCTCTAACCTCATCAGGCATTATAGGAGAAAATGTATAGCTGTTAAACTGCCAAATGGAGGTTTTAATAAGTATTGAATAAAAGGGTGACGTTAATTGTGGCCAATATGTATTAGAGAAAAACATTTATTTCATAATGATATTTTCCCCCATTTAAAATTCTCATCCAATGAAAGGTTAGATTTTTGTGATTTATTAAAATAAAAGATTAACAATGCAGATTCATTTTCACAGCCTTCTTTGATCATTTTTACCAAGGGTGCCGATATTTTTGGCCATGACTGTATATGATAAACGTGTTTATCTATTTATAATTGTTAATGAATAAGTTATTAAACATTTATTATTAATAATAATTATATTATTATTCTTTCATTTTTGTAAGATCAATATTAGATGGTACATTATCACAACAGACTTTTACTACAGATTTAGTAACACATTTACACAGTTTTAAATGTCCTTAAAGTGGACAAGAAATGAAAATTCACCCTATCTATTTTCTACAATTATTATATTATTGATAATCATCAATAATGTAATCATTGACAATTTAATATATTATTAATAATTATATTATAATTTCATTACAGTAGGATCAGTATCAGACGGTGCATTGCCACAACATTAGTTTTTTTGTTGCAGATTTAGATTTAAATTCCTTTAAAGAGGAATTCCTTTTGACATGAAATGCAAATTCACCTAATCTATTTTCTAAATGTTCTATTATTTTGAATGATTTGCAATTTTGCATACTCAAAAATTGGTCTTCTCTCAAAAATAATAGTGCTGCTTGACCAGCCAGATAAAATACCAAACAAACAAACAAACAAACAAACAAACACAAAACTATACATTTTGCAGTAGCATCATAACACTGGCAAATTAGCATTATAGATCTGTGTATGAGCTCTCCTAACTGGCCTCATTGTGGAAGTGTGTTAGCATGTGTGTTCCTGTAATGCTTGTGCTTGGCTTCTGCTAATGCTGTCTGATGATCAGCCCTGATAAAGCCCATATCCATTCAGCGCTGAGCTGCGGGACGAGACATTGCCTCACCCTGATGATCTGAGCTGTCTATCACAGCGGCAGGACAGAGCTTGCTTTGCTGTGATTTGGCTTCTCAAGTTCATTTCACCTTTTGGTCCTTTAGAAATGAAGGTGGCTTCTTTGTAGTGATGCTTCGATCGAGTTCCATGTTCTTTCTAAGAAAAATCTTGTTTTCTAAATCTATACATGAGCCTGTGATAGCCATTCCTTGCCAGGGTATTGAACTAATCATTTTGTATTGAGTTTTGCTTATACTCTACGGAATGCAGCGTGACACCCACAGCTAAATCAATGAGCCGTGGCCGAGCTGGAGTCGGATGAAACATTTATACCTCCAGTAGCAAGAGCTGGGCAATATAGCTTTCATTTTTATGACTTTTTACAATAATTGTATAGCATTTATTACTATTTTTTTAATCTAAATATATGACCATGAACAAAAACAATAAACACCAGTATTTATTTGTTGTATTTGCAGTATTTCATTGTTTAACTAAAGAACTAAAACTTTAATTAAATTTATAAAAAATAAACATATTGACTTAAAATAAAAAAACACAGCAAAATTGCTAATTTTTTTGCTAAAATAAAAATTTAAATAATGAGAAAATACAATAAAAAAAAAAATTATTGGGAAGTGTTAGCAACAATTTAATTTACAAAAATGACACATGCCATAAACATTTCTGAGTGCTGATGCAAATGAAGCACTGAGTCGGTTATGAAGTGAACGGACAGATATGACAACTGTAATTTCAGTTCAATTTAATGGCTAAATAAAATGGCTAAAAAATATCATAATAATTATTGCAATGTTTATGATGCCGCCTCATTTAAATGGCCTGCGTTATAACAAATATATTAATTATTCCATTTATATTGAAGATAAAAGTAAAAGACCATGCAGGTTTTATTGAGGCCTTTCCAGAACACATTGTGTGCTTCCTAGTCATACAGAGAGAGAGAGAGAGAGAGAGAGAGAGAGAGAGAGAGAGAGAGAGAGAGAGGGGGGGGGGAAAGAGAGAAAGAGAGAGGGAAAGAGAGAGAGTGGGGGAGAGGGAGAGGGAGAGAGAGAGAGAGAGAGAGAGAGAGAGAGAGGGAGAGGGGAAGAGAGAGGGAGGTAGACAGACAAAGAGAGAGAGAGTGGGAGAGAGGCGGAAAGAGAGAGGGAGGTAGACAGACAAAGAGAGAGAGAGTGGGAGAGAGGGAGAGAGAGAGAGAGAGGGAGAGGGAGAGGGAGAGAGACAGACAGAGAGAGATGTTCAAAGGAAACTCCCACACACTGCAGAGGTTGAGCCCACATTACACAGACAGAGGATGACATTTCTACATGCTAGAGTATCTAGACAGAAGCCAGGGACTGATATTGCTAGAAGACTGAAAGTCTATGTAATGATTACAGATTAACCAGAATTAAATATGTACAACCTCAATTATAGTTAGTTTGGGTGCGTTTCAAAGATTTACACAATAATTTATTTAAAAGTGAATTGCGCCGTTTCTACACCAACAGCATCACTAAAGGAAATTGTAAAAAAGAATGACTGTTTCAAACAGATTTCTTGAACGCACCCCTTACCTGCTATTGGCTAAACTAACAGATAGCCACGCCCCAAACTTCACACCATTGGTTAAGCCAGTGCTTCTGTGCTGCTATGATGTTCAAACAAGCAATAGTTTGATATTATTTTTATTTTATCAACACTTGATTGATGACTCCATCAAAAAAAAGGAAGACAAAATTGTATTTTGTCAAAGACCTCATCCAGGTCAGATTCAGAAGAGTCCGAGTCTATCAACACCTCTAAAGCTTGTGCGGTTGAATACCTCTCCATATGCTAGGCTGTTTTGATTTATATGCTGCCGAATGTTTGGTGATCATGTTACCTTACTTGTGGGTAAACATCTTCTATCCACTCCCTCTGGTTTACGCAGATCTTCTTTTTCACTTGTTTTTGGATTTGAAGTGCTATACTATTAAAAAAAAATACTATGACATATTATGAATACTGCAAATGCAGACATACTACAAGCATACTATTTATCTCAAGTGAACTATGTTTTATAATGTACTCTTTTTTGATTATATTCTACCAAGCTGTATGTTTGAAGAATTTAAGTAGGAAGGGTATAAAATAATCAAGATCTGGACTATCAATATAAAATTTGAAGTGCAGTTTTAGATATACAAAGATGTTATTTCTGGTGTGTGATAGGAGAGTGTGTGAATGGATTGTGATGCAGACAGCATGTGTTCATGTGTGTGTCAGGGTGTGTCAGGACTACAGCACTGCAGCAACAGCAGACACACCCTCCGTCTGTCTGTCTCTCTCTCTCTCTCTCTCTCTCTCCAGTGTGTAAATCTGGCATTGGCCCAGAACATTTCAGATTGTTATTAGTATTAATGTTAAAAAGCTGCATACTGTGTTGAATTATTATGTATTTATGTGTCCTGTTTTTGTTGTACATTATCTTTAGAATACAAATGTTTTAGCGTTTACTGCTGTTTACTGTTAATGCAGACATACTACATGAGAAATATGCCTGGCATTAAACAAGGATGGACTGCTGTTGTTAACATCTATTTCATTACAGCTCAAATTAGCTTGTGATGAAACGAGCATGTGGCTGGATGATCACGTACTATACTATCACATATTTTCTTTAATTGCATGTTTATAATACAGGGCTTAGACTACTTTTTACCGGGTGCACTGGTGTACTTTTTTTCTTTGCACCGGCACAAAAGTTTGCACCCACATTTTCATAAAGGCAATATATTCTACCAAGTCAACTGTTCTTTATGCACAATTTACAAGAAGAATTTGAAAAAATGGTGTAGGCTTCACTGAGGATATTTAAACTTAAAACATCTCAAGATAAATTAAATAAAAAGAACATAAAAGTTTTAAGGCTGTCAAGAACATCTCATGGCTCAATGTATTATGGACTATCATTGCATATGCCCCTCGGGTGGCCAACTCCTGTAGTTTGTCCTTCTTGATCTTTGGCTTTTAAACCCGCTGACCACACTCTCATCTTCCAACTTGACCCCTCTACACTGATCTTATCGATCTTCCAGTTTTGAAGGGAGTTATGCTTCTCAAACCCTCCCCTTAAACCTATTAAAAAATCCTTCAAAATATACCACATACAAATTCTTCAAAGATGACTTTTCTAACTTCGAGAAAGTGTGTCATAAGGACACCAGACTGCCATTAAGTACAGAACCAGCACCTGACAGTAAAGCACTCACCCTAATCACACATGATCAGAGATGTGCATTTACATATTCAAGAGGTATTTTTAATGGATTGTGTCTCTAATATGTTTCCAGTAGAGTAAATACAAATAGAGATTTATTAAAGCATGTAAAACTGTTGAGACGTTTATGTGCACAGCAGTGTCCCAGATCTTTATCGGTCTTACAGATATACTTGTGTGTCTGGGGAGTTGAGAGGTTCAAAATTAACTACAGTCATTCACTAAATATAATTTAATAAATAATATATATATATATTAGTGGTGCAGCAACGTGCTGCGTTAAGCAGACATCGGCGATAAAAAAAATATCGCCGTTAATCTATTCTCAAAGTTGTGGGAGCTGTCTATACTACGCAAGCTATGATGACTTTCACCCTGATATTTTAGCGCGGATGTATACCTAGCCGAATTGCACTGTAGGGGGCGAGAACGAGTCTCGAACTAGAGGCTCGCAGTCGTGATGGACAGATTGTTAACGGCTGGTCTATGTGGTAATCAATCGGGCAGGACTCCAAACGCTCAGCTATCATTCTCAACCTCAAATATGGCTCTCTGAAAGATGTATGTAGTAGCAACTTTACATGGCCGCTCAATATGATGTTAACCTAGAGAAATGTGCGCTATTGAAGTGTTTGTGTGGAAGCGCGTTTGCGCAGGACAGGCTCTGCGCTCTCTCTCTCTCTCTCTTGGTCTCTCTCTCTCTCTCTAAAGACTCTCGTTTATTTGTGTCTCTAACAACGAAACTGCGCTTTTAAGCAAACAGGATCTTTAGGTCTCTCTTGAGTATTCTCTCTCTCTCGAACCTGTGTGTATCTAATGTTCTGTGAAATTCTCTCTGTCAGTGTGAAGCCGCCGGGTGAGATTATCTGGACTCTGACCTCTTAACTGTTCAAAATTTGTTTAACTGAATAAACAGTTAGTAAACCAGACCACTCAATTATCTTAGAACATTCTCAGTTTGTGAGATCAGGAGATAGCCCCTGGTCAGCCACCTGGCTTGAGAAATTCAAAGACATGCATTATTTGGGTAGCACACATTAATGCCTTCGGCAGTTATGCCATTTTAATCTATAAGATTAATTCCAAAATTAATCTAGATAAAAAAAATTAATCTGCCCACCCTTAATATATATATATATATATATATTAGGGAGTGGAAATTTAGTCCTGTGTTGTTTTTATTTTTAAATAAGTGTTTGCTTTTATTAGACTAGTTTTATAAAGTATTTATGTCATCACATTAAAAATAACTTTAAAATTGTAATACTTCTTTGAAGTGCTGGGAAAAGTTGTTGAAGCATTTAAAAACAGTTGACATTACATTTCTCAGTTGTTCCTTCGTTAGTTATATATCATGGTGAATGGTGGTGATGTGTTTAGAATGTTTATCCTGGTTTCCAAAGTGGCGTTTGTTTTAGCTGTAGCTTTAACATAATTTTCGAATTTGAAGGCTTCTGTGACAGAGATTTAGATTCTTCTTTACCTGTATCTACTGTTACGGTGTCGCATCGAGAGCAGCCCGCGGCTGCACAGATAAACAGATAGCCCAAACGAGTAGCGCGGATTCGTTCCGCTTTCGGTTCGTTTGTCCGACAGCTCTTGTAAATCGGGCATGAGCAAAGCTGTATTCCATTTTTGGCATTGAGAAACAACCTTTCTTTGACATGCGCAGGATGTCACAAGACTGCTAAGCGCAAAATTGCAATTTGGAAAAACGGAGTTTCTTGATTTTATTTCATCGCATACAGCTCAAATTAGCAGATTCAGAGAAAGAGCTGTGCATCTCTACTACTAACCTCTCTCTCTGTTTGACAGCAGAAACGCATCTTCAAAGCACACACACATACATGCAGGGATATCTGGACCACGGCCAATCAGAGGGGGGTGCCCTTCTCTATCTCTGATTGGTTTAGACCCCGATGAGCCACGTGTCTGTTGTCGAACAGCAGAGAGACTTTCTATCGCGGAGACTTTTGTTTTGTTTTCTATGGCTGGACGCACCAGTGCGACTATTTTTTTTAGTCGCACCCTTGAGAAAATCGCACGTGCACAAATTGGTCGCACTTAGCCCTGTAATATAAAGTTGGACTTTACCGGAAGGCATGGATGAATTGTATTTATATAATTATTCTCATTATGGCCCATTTTCATTACTGTGGGAAAAAACAACCCTAACTTATATATAAATATAATGTAAAACACTTGTTTGTAAAGCAAACCTTTAAAGAAACACTAGAAACTTGTATTTAGTACTCACTTTAGTTCAATTTTTAAAACAGAGCAGGAATGAAAAATATAAGCATAAAACAAACAAATTATAGTGACATTCATTATAAACAACATTTCTTATAAACCCCGGGCATAAACACATTTATTTTAAGTGAAGCTGAAATTATCGTGGTGTGAGAAAATGCACTTTACAAATTAACTACAACTCATGCACCTTTCTCATTCATGTCATTAATTGCGTTATATATATATTGCTGTGGAAAAGTCACAACACATTTTTAGAAGCATGATTTGAATTCTGGAAAATACTGTTTTTATATACTTTGTGAGATACACATTTCACTGGTTCAGCAAATGCACCTGCAAAACCACTTTTCCAAATGGAAGAAATGATGAGGAGGATGGAAAAGACCAGCACACTCATGTGATTCCCGTATACTCATTCAGGTGTTTGACGTCTTTACTCTGACAGGATGAAAACATCCATTACTGCTCCTCATGCTGAGGACTTCCTCTGGAATCCCGCTCTTAGAGCTGACATTTCCTTGCTGTCCTCTCTCAGGCCCTGTTTTACATAACAACAGCCAGTCTATCCCCAGAAGTACTGTTTATATGTGTTTCTGTTATTACAAATGTCATCTAGCCCATTATCAGACACAGGAGCGGCAGCGGGAATCTTGGCAATGACCCGCTGCACGATCAGCTGTTCGTTTACAGATGTACAGATTTTCTTTTTTTGGTGCTTGTCCGTGTCTGCATGTTGCTATGTGGTTGCCATGTCCGGCAATAATATGTTTTATCTCTTTCTCTTATCTTTTTGGTTTTTGCTTAGATGCTGATGATGCTATAGATTTTATTTTGTTAAGTCTTCTTTTTCGAGAACTTCCTTCTCTCTCTTGAGCATCAGCGTCAGTCAGGGTTTGTGAAGAGGACAATCTGATCGTTTTCTCTCTCTTTCAGACTGACAGTAATGCCAGTTACCTCAGAGCGGCCCGGGCTGGAAACATCGAGAAGGCCCTCGATTATATAAAGTCTGGTGTGGACATCAACATCTGCAACCAGGTTATACATCTTTGTTTTTGTCAAATTAACATTTAACTTGTACTATATACTACTATTCTAATGGTTGGGGTCAATCAAGTGTTTTTTAAAAGAAATTAATATATTTTTATTCAGCAAGGGTTCATTAAACTGATCAAAATAGCCAGTAAAGGTATTTATAATCTTAAAAAAAGATAACAATTTCAAATAAATGCTCTTCTTTGAACTTTCTGCTTATCACACGCAGCAGCTCACCTGTTTTCAACATTGATGTTTATTGAGCAGAAAATGATCATTTTAGAATGATTTCTGAAGGATCATGTAACGCTGATAACTGGAGTAATGATGCTGAAAATTCAGCTTTGCATCACAGGAATAAATAACAGTTATTTTAAATAATAATAATGTTTTTACTGTATTTCTGATCAAATAAATGCAGTCTTGGTGAGCATACGAGAGACTTCTTTCAAAAACATATCCACGACCCTTGAGACTTTGTATTTCTGACCCATTAAATAATATTTTCTGTCTCTGATATGCCTGTTTACAATCCCAAATTATGTAAATAATCAGTGAATATATTTTCATGATGCATCTGTTTCTCTGGATGCAGAATGGGTTGAACGCTCTTCATCTAGCAGCTAAAGAAGGCCATGTGGAGGTTGTGGCCGAGCTTATTAAACGTAGTGCCAGTGTGGACGCCACAACAAAGGTAAGACCCCCCTCAGCAGATCATGTATTATAACACACCACTATAAAGGCACTGTTTGCACTAGTATAGACGATTGAGCATATGAATTAAATATGACAAGTGTGTTACTCAGCTGTGCATGACTTCATAAGTGCATGACTATGTATATTAAGTCACTATGACTATGACTATGCTGCATCAGCAAGTCTTCAAAGTCACCGTTGCCTGATGTTCATGTTGACTTGGAGACAGCTCAGGTTGACTTGGAGCCTCTACCAGGAGCTGTATCTACTATTTCATGCTGAGGATCTTCAAGAGGAGGATTTCTGTAGAGGTTTTAGAAACTCTGAAGAAAAGCAGATTCTTCGAAGTGATATTTATGTGCTAGAACAGTGACGGAAATAGCGAGGAAGCATTTCAAAACACAGCTGGTCTATGAAAAAGCATTGGGTCACTGTATACATTGAGTCAAACCGTTCTCTCGTGCTCTCCTGATTCTAGAAAGGCAACTCTGCTCTGCACATAGCATCTCTCGCTGGACAGGTGGATGTTGTCAAGGAACTTGTGAAAAATGGAGCAAAAATCAACGCCCAGTCTCAGGTATAGTTAGAGCTTTCATTTTTTATTTAGCGTAAAACACTTCCAGTCTTATGGTGCATTCAAGTCATGTGAGAAAGATAGTATTTACGCACTTAACCCAAATGAAATTATTACAACCTCATTTATAGTTTGTTTGGGTGCATTTCAAAGATTTACACAATCATTTATTTAAAGGTGAATTGCATAGTTTGTACACCAATAGCATCGCCAAACTAAATTGTAAAAAGAATGACTGTTTTTATGCATTTGTACATTTACAAGTTGAACACACACGAATGCCATCTCAAAGTCATAATTATGGCTGGGAAACTTTCTTTAAACCCCAATTTTCTTAGTCGGAGACCTGTCAGTGAGAAAATATGGTGAATGTAATAGATGTAGCATCTGAATTGACAGTAACTTTGTTGAAATTAACATAGCTTAGTAAAGATACTCATAATTGTAAGTAATTTACTGTAACTACACTAAAAATAGTTAGCTACAAATTGTAGTTTGCTACAAATTGCAAATTTGTCAGCAGATTTTGTCTGGGCCTGCTAATAACAATGCTAGCTAATCTTAGCTAACTTATGGTTAGCTACATAATTAACATAATATTTGAAAATAAAACTAACTACATTAAAGCTTTAAAAGGAGGCAACATCTTTTAAAATGGCAACTTTTTCAGATTATATCATTTATTACAAAAACTCTGAGGAGTTTTAAATGATTGAACCAGGTCACAGTATTAAAACTCAACAATAAAAAGCTGAAAACATAGTTGATAAATACTTGCTATTAAACAACTGTCACACCACAGAAAAATGTAGACACTTTTACTTACTTAACCTGGATGTGTTATTGTTCAGGTAGCTACTTATACAGTTACACTATACACACAACTAATTCTTCAGCAAGATTATCTTCAAAATATTCTGTTGCTCTGTTATGACAGTGGTTGATCAGAAAGAGAAAACCAACCATGTCAGTTTATGATAATATCCACTGTATTACCCCAGAGAATGTGAGTTGCTCCAGCGTTGCATTGCAAGTTTTGATACTTACGTTCTCAGTTTGTACTAATAATTTTGAAGTGCTACATTAAATATAACCTATGTCTCCATTTTAAGGAGAACCTGTTGGTATTTGGGAGCTGGTAGGGTCGATAGTTGTAGTAGTGCGTACGTTTTTGCCTTGTCACCGAAACAATCCTCTGGGAGTCCAAAATTAAACACACGTGTGCGGGAGACTAGAGACAGACTATGTTTTATCTCCAGAAATTATCATACTGTAAGTGCAGCCTGGTTCTGCTTTCTCACACTGCAGTGCTTAAAATAGAGACACTTGCTTGGTAAATGACGAGGCTGATTGCAAAGTGGTATGTGTTTGAATAAAGGTTGCTACAGGAGCAGGAAATGTGTGCTGGAATAGTATATTTTTACAAGGTTATTCTTTTTGCACCGTAGTATAAAACAATGATGTACACTATGTGTACCCCACATTTGTCAATTTTAGCTAGCTAGCTACTTTAATAGCTGACTCATGTCATCTGTGGTACTGTATGTTATTGCTAAAACCCAGATCCAGACTAAATTTGTGTTTGCATAGCAGAAAACTCTACAGATCAATACAGAATTTGTTTTTTTGTTACCCTCTCAGCCGCTCATGAGAGTGATACACATTTTTTACTTACATTGTCACAGAATTCAGTGAATTTTCCATTATGAGAAATGTCTGCAGATTCTGTCTGGGCCTGCTAATAACTGTGCTAGATAATCATAGCTATACCGCATGGTTTACTACACATTAAATATCACCAACAAATGAAACATTTAGCAATTAAAACATTT